>JABASL010001386.1:0-11149 GCA_019775825.1 Neanura muscorum
CAATACAAATTCCAGGAAAATGCATTGAAAAAATGCGAAAAAATGCGAAAAAATGCCACGGGGTACGTCGACATTCGAAATTTCAGAATGTAATTCGTAGGGATTAATAACGTTCGGCTCAATCAAAACTGTATCGTCACTTGTAGGAAGGCTGCTTTCACCATGCGTCATTAATTTAGCACGCTTACGAACACTAATTGGACTTTCATCTCTTTGGAGTGGAGGTTTCCTTTTTCGAGACTCAGAGTTATATAACTTGCTAACTTTTGAATTGTCAAAAATTGTAGGAAATGCGTCCGGAGTCAGGGACCATTTCTTTTTCAAGGCTCCTGGAACAAGTTTTCCATTGTAATTGACGTAGAAATGTTTAATTACAAACTTTTCCTCAAAGTGCTTATAACACAAATGACTTTTGGAAGCGTTAAATACTCGGTTTTCTTGTTTGGGAATCCGCCTTAGCCATTCTTGCCGCAATTCCGCTGTGGCTGACTTAGGTAGAGTAAATAAATGTGTATTTACGTGATTTGGTCCATCTTTCTCGTAACCCGACTTACATCCTACGTGGAAACACCCTGGCATTTTGAACGAAACGTAAAAAACAAAGATAGAAATTTACAGCACAAATCCAGCGAAAAGTAATGGTAAATTTATAATTTCGAATGGCTTCGTATTTAAATTTTAGCGTCAGGAGACACGCAGACACGAGAGCTCTCGCTGTTAAGCAAAGGAGTAACAAACTAACAAAAAAAAGTCATTTGTCGAATTCTTGAAGTAGAAATTAATCATGGATTAACCTTTAACCATGATTCATGATGTCAAATTCCTTAGAAGGCATTAGAATTTCTATTGTGAACCCTTAAAATCGAAGCATTTTAATGCTTTTTATTTGCGCTCCCTCTCTCGATTTTTGTTTCTACTGTAACAAGGGTGGGGGCGGTTTTTTCTTTTGTTACAGGCAAATTCCAAGCGGCATTTTTTACATTATTGCAATTGTGCAAACATTGGATGATGCTCATTTTTGATCTTTTCAATTTTGACATTAATTTAATTTTCGTTTTGCGTACACCTGATAATTCTACTTAATGCCAATTTTGTTTACTAAAAGGTCTACTTCCTAGCGGGGGAAGCATTCGTGTCCCGGGTCTAGTCTCTTAGTTTAGGATTACCTGTCAGTTTTCCTGAAACACTAAGGAAATTATTATTTCAATTGAGGGAATAACCTTATCTGACGTTAAGTTAAATATAATTGTTCCGTTTCGGGTATTTCATTGCAAGTATCAAGCTACCCCTACAATTAACCGGGGTTCAATTGTGGAGGCAATAGCAATTAACCCTCTTCTGGATGTATGGACGATGGCTTAGGCTTCTTTGCTGTGACGGGCGTGGTTATTGTATTACTTCAACAATTTGATCCAGTTTATATTTTTACTGTTTGTGAATTGTGAAATTAACTTTAAATTGAATGATATCATTTCATTTGCCTGTTCTAATTTTGTTTACCAATATTCCAGTCTTGCTGCTTGCTACAGAAGATTGGCTACTTTAAATGCCCTTTTAGATCCCCGCTATTGAACCTAACCAATTTAGTTTGCTTAAACCAAATTCTCTTGAGGTAGGATTTTGGGTTTGAGTTGTAGTGAAATCTACGTAGCTCCAAAATTGAAGTAAGTCATAATTATGTTTTGAGTTTTTTTCAGAAAATTTGTGATAATCCTCATCTAACTCAATTATTTACGTGTTAATTCTTATAAGCATATCGATTGTTATTGCCAAATTCCAAGTTGTCAAGGGTTAACTGATATACCAAACAAGAACAGAGGGCATCCCATGACTTTTAAAATTTGATAAACATAGAAGCTTGCAACCAGCTTTAAATTATTCAAGTTAGGATCAACCTAATGAGAAGGAGGGTCTGAGCTTTGTGTCTTAACTAATTTAATTTCTTACACAAGATGTGCTGTAAAAAGATGTGACTTATTAATACAATTTTGTCTAAGAGGAATACAAAGGCTCGACCAACTTTAGCGAACCCTCCTCCGGATCATGCAAGAATTTAGGCCGACATTTTGCACTAATTTGACACCATATTCGAGCGTGTTGAATTTCTAGGCAAATTCTTACAGGGTAAAGTTGTAGCTGTGGCAGTAAAAGTTGTAGTTGTCGCCGATATCAAGAACTTGAATTTGGGTAAGGTTTTCCCTATGTTCCAACTCTAATATTTTAATGAAATGTTTGAAAAATATATGAATAAATTATTTGAGTTTATTAATTTTTAATTATTGGCGTGATCACGCTACTCTCGTGCTAGCTTCTCCAACAAGGCGTAGCCCATTAACTAGAGGAATGCCATTATTTTCAATAATACAAATTAGATAAATTATTCTCTAGCGCCAACTTTACATCGAAGCAGATCTCATTTTTCTGTCTGCCAAACAGAAAACCCCTCATTTTCAAATTTTAAATTTATTTTCTCGTTTATAGCTTTTTGGCTTCTGGAGTTCCGTTTCTCTCGGCGAAATAAAAATAATCGGAAATGTAGGGTGAAATTAGAATAGCATTGGAAACCTCGTCAAGAAATGATAAGGTTATATGCTTGATTCACGAGATTCAGATGTCACACTTTAACGAATGCATTTGAATAGTTTGGTAAGAAGATCGACGACCTTGCTGGGGCCAAGAGAATGAATTCTCTGGTAAGTGCTTATCGAAGGTCACGAGGGCTCTAAATCATGCATGCTCTGATTCAAATGAGCGTTTTGGTTTATGTTTTTATTTCCGTACTCTGAGCTCACCTTCTTAGCTTCCCCTAGGAGTCTGAGTTTCTAGCCCCAATGTAGTGAAATATTTACGTTAAGTACGGTTGTTTTATTTCAACTTGATGATGGCGTCTTTTAAATGTTTAGGCAACCCTGAATCCTCATGGAAATGTCCACTAAAGTGCGAGCTTCTGAGATTTCACCTTGACATTTTATATTTGCGTAGAATCTGGACCCATTGCGTAGACAGTTAAAGTGTTTCCAGCTTGTTAACCGAACATTCCAATTTTATGATAACAATTATAAAGTTTCATTTTATAAGTGAGTAGTGATTCCGTACTCTGAGCTCACCTTCTTAGCTTCCCCTAGGAGTCTGAGTTTCTAGCCCCAATGTAGTGAAATATTTACGTTAAGTACGGTTGTTTTATTTCAACTTGATGATGGCGTCTTTTTATGTTTAGGCAACCCTGAATCCTCATAGAAATGTCCACTAAAGTGCGAGCTTCTGAGATTTCACCTTGACTTTTTTTTTTGTAAATCGGTGTAAACAGGAGTTACTGCAATAGGCCCGTCTGCGGTCTGAGCGGTGTGGATGGTGCCTAGTTAATCAATAACTGACACCTCCCCTTCTTCAACATACATACATACATACCTTGACATTTTATATTTGCGTAGAATCTGGACCCATTGCGTAGACAGTTAAAGTGTTTCCAGCTTGTTAACCGAACATTCCAATTTTATGATAACAATTATAAAGTTTCATTTCATAAGTGAGTAGTGAAGTTAAAGCTATTCAGATGTAGAAGTCATTAGTTTTAAAGAACAATGTCATTTTATAAAGTAGGAGTCATCTTATTTATAATTTTACAGTAATATTTAAAAAAGCCAGCGGTTAAGGTTAGTGTTTTACTACAGCAGAGAATATGGGGAATTTACATTAAAACACTATTTCTAAATTGAAATAAATTGAACTAAAATTCGAATAGAAACTACGGATAGAAGGAAAGCAAAACATTTTTAACTGAATTTAACTTAACTGAGTTTAACTGAACTTAACTTTAACTGAACCATAGTTATGAACCTAATTTGAATGGCATAGTGATGACCATAATTTGAATTACATACTTAGGAACCTAATTTGAATTGCATAATAACCAACCTATCACATTTTAATATCGGCCAAATGCTGCTTTCGGAACATTTTCATCCAAACTTCGACTATGTTTAATAATAAAAGTCAGACCGTTTATATTTTAACCAAACTACTACTCCGGAATCGTAACCCGAACCGTACGTTAAATGAACATGAAATAAAAACCTCGTTAATTGATTCGTGCCTGATGTTACGGTTCTGGATATTAATGGAAATTATTACAAGGAAACTCTTTAACCTAACAAGCCCGTACTAGCACGGGGGTTTGCCCTGTGACCTTTGACCCTCGTGCTAGGAAGGACTTGTTAGGTTCTACTAAAAAGTAATAGTAAATGCTTTCTTACTTGCTCGGCCTCCCTCTCGTGAGAAAAACTGAGAGTGAAGGAATGGCTCGCTGCACTCGCCTCCGCCCCCCCCCCTTCCCGTCGTTGAAAAGTGAAAGTGAGGAAGGCCTTTTGTTCTTGGCGTAGTGGAAGTGTGTGCGGTGGCTCACTTTGCTCGCCCCCGCGAATCCTCCCGTCGCTATGAGTTACAGAAAGACAAACAAACGACCCTCTTTCTGATAGTTAATTCGTGAAGAAAGTATACTTTTGTTTGTCAATTACTTTAACTTTAAATCTTACAACAATAATAGGTTACCTATTGCACTGAAATCCAAGCCTCTAAGGGGGCTCCGGTTTCCAGCATTAGGTCTTAGTTCCAGACTTGTTCAGTCGAGATCAGAGACTGATTTTGACACAGGTTCGTTCTGAGCCTTTTATAGAACAAGGCCTCTTCTCTTAATATTACGGGTATTCTTACGTGAAGGACTTTTCTTAACTAAATTGAAGTAAGGAGACCCTTAAAAGGAAAATTATGTAACTTAAAAAAGGTCACTCTCTGATCGGAGACACAAATATCTCCCTTAAGTGTTTTTCACTCCATTTAGGCTTCTATTTTATTGTTAAATATCAATTATTTATATTTATATTCGCTTTAGTCAATTCTTAATTCTTAATTGTAACACCTGAATCACTGAATTATTTATACATAAGCAGATCCTGGAACTCAGCTGCCGTCGTGATACCTGTGATAAACTCGATAAATTCAAATTTTGACAAAAAGGTTCTAACTCCACAAATTTGTACGTGTTACTATTGCTATTATAACGTAAGTTGAAGTGTAAAAGGAGTATGTGTTTCTGATGCAGCGCGGACGAATAAGCTACAACTTCCGGTTCACTTGAAGCGATTTCCTGAGTGGGACAAAATGCGCGTTTATCTTTATTTGGAACTTGAAAACAGTGTCAACTTGACTGGCTAATATCTTTGGAAATAAGTGTCCGCAGTGTACAGGGTCCCACTTATAAAATTATCCCCCCTTGAGTCGTGATACCTGTGATAAACTCGATAAATTCAAATTTTGACAAAAAGGTTCTAACTCTACAAATTTGTACGTGTTACTATTGCTATTATAATGTAAAGTTGAAGTGTAAAAGGGGTATGTGTTTCTGATGCAGCGCGGACGAATAAGCTACAACTTCCGGTTCACTTGAAGCGATTTCCTGTTGGGGAACAAATGCGCGTTTATATTTATTTGGGACTTAAACACCGTGTCAACTTGACTGGCTAATATCTTTGGAAATAAGTGTCCGCAGTGTACAGGGTTCCACATATATAATTACCCCCCTCCCCCTTGGCGCCAAACCCGAAGGTTGAAAAATTCAAAAGGCTACAGCATAAAATAGCTGAGGTTACAACTGAAATATGGGAGTTGTAAAAATAATTTTTTTTATCACGCATGTGCCTACGACAATAAATTTGAGAGAGCATAAAATAGCTGAGCTTACAACTGAAATATGGGAGTTTTAAAAATAATTTTTTTTATCACGCATGTGCCTAAGACAATAAATTTGAGGAAAAATGGATTTGTTGCCTGTCACTCCAGCATCCTTCTCTTCACTCGTCCTAACTCAGATCCCCATTTTCCTCTCTCATTCTCATCACTACCATTCCAATGCCTCACGACCGAAAGCTGGGTTTTTCCAGTGGCCTTGTAAGCAAACTTATAATACGACTAAAAAGCAACGTTTTCAGCAAAATTACAAAAATTGCAAAAGTCATGTGGCGATTCGCACGCGTACCTCTTTCCCCGGGTGCGACCAAAACTATAACATTATTTTTGCGTCTCTAGCTCCGAAACTACAAGAGCTAAAACTCAGATCCCCATTTTCCTCTCGCACTCTCATCACTACCATTCCAATGCCTCACGACCGACAGCTGGGTTTTTCCAGTGGCCTTGTAAGCAAACTTATAATACGACTAAAAATTATTCCTTTTTTTAAGAAAAAAGTGAGAGATCGTTTGGGGGTTTTACGTGTTGGCTATTCTGTTGGAACCCCAGTGGGTGGGGAGCTTTTCCTCTCTTTCCTATACAGAAAAAATTTTCTCAACAAGAACAAGCCTCGTGTATATCGGAATCCTTCGCCAAACTTAAAAGCTTTTTCTTTGAATATTTTGTGGTGCTTGACAAGGATTTCAGATGAGAAAAGAAGAATGCACAATGCCAGTAAATGAGCCCATATTACAAAGATTGAGTGAACATTTGCCCTGAGGTTAAGTGCAGCCGGGTTCTTGGAAAGGGCGTCATTCTTGAAATTATAAATGAAATGTTTGAGTTGAGGCTGCTGAAGAATACGATTCCATTTTTTCCAAAGGTCGTGAATTCCACTTTCCATAAGGGACTGTAGATGGATGTACATGTTCCTCATATGCTCGTAACTAACTTCACTTGTGACAAGTTCGAGCCAGTATCCCTTTGGCATGTTGAACAAAGCGTTTGTTGAGCCTGTAAGATATTCCACTTGGAAAGGGCATCATTCTTGAAATTATAAATGAGTTGTTTGAGTTGAGGCTGCTGAAGAATACGATTCCATTTTTTCCAAAGGTCGTGAATTCCACTTTCCATTAGGGAATGTAGATGGATGTACATGTTCCTCATATGCTCGTAACTAACTTCACTTGAGCCAAGTTCGAGCCAGTATCCCTTTGGCATGTTGAACAAAGCATTTGTTGAGCCAGTAAGATATTCCGCTCCAGTTCCAGTTTCACCTCCTTCAGCCATTTTGGAATACGCAGCAAACCCTTCAATTTTATCACTGAAATCCATATAGACAACTCGACCGACTGTATTTCTAATAAACGAATGCACAGCTCGAAAATACTCTAGTTGATCTCCTGCAGATTCTACAATATTAATCCCATATTGGAATAAATTGGACCCAAGGTTCGTACCCCCTCTTATTAACCAATTGTAGTAAAAGCTTCCCATCATTGTTATAGTATAACTCACATTGAAACGGAAAATGATAAAGACAATAACGTTGAATCAATGAGTGATCCGTTGGAAAGGGTATATCTGTGCCCAGCTTAAAATCCGACAAATAACTGTGGCTCCTTTGACAATACTCTGCACTTATTTTATTTCTACATTTTATTGCAAATCCGAGTTCCAAAACATCGACATAGTTTGAATGCCCCAATTGACCTGAGGGCATAATTTTCAGGGTTTCGTTTGACAAGCTGAGTCAGAAGAACATACGTAGATGGGCCAAAAACGACAAAGTTGTTGAGGTCACTGAGCTTGGAAAAGCTGGGCTTGCATTTAGGTGGGATTGTAAGATCGCTCACTACCACCCCCATGTATCCTTCCACTATGATGACCAGCAACATAAGCCAAAGACCAATGGTCCACCAAAAGAGGAACCTTAGCTTAGGTCCTATATAGATTGGCCTAAATTCCGGCGCGCCATGAAGCAGGGCGGCCAGGGCGGAAATAAAAAAGCTTTTATGGGTTGTGAAATCGCTTTTTTTTTAAATAGGCGAGAATTATTAAATTTAGTTATCAAGATAGGACCAGTTAGCTGTAATATTGTTTTCCAACTCGCTTTGTACGGAATATATTTTTAGACCAATTGTCCACCAAAAGAGGAACCTTAGCTTAGGTCCTATATAGATTGGCCTAAATTCCGGCGCGCCATGAAGCAGGGCGGCCAAATTTCCAATCAACAATCTCTCAAAACTATGCATCATCTGGTCTAACTTGGCTAACTTTGTTGCAAAGGCAAATACCAAGCTAGTTAAAATGGTGAATAGGAAAATTGCAGACCAGCTGTACTTGTCGTAGGGTTTTGTGAAGATAGTATATGACGTGACGCAAGTTACCCCATACTTAGTTATAAACTTTGTTTCATGAAGATCCTCAAGCACGATTTCAAGTCGGTCATATCTGTTGGTGTTTCGGACTCTACCAGANGACTCTACCAGACTCGGTTGAGAGATAAAAATCCAGCGTCATTATTTTGAGCGGATATATTGCGTTATCTCTGAGGAACTTAAGGTTGTCTTTATACCAAGTTGGAACCCATGCATCAAAGGCATCGTACCAAATTAATCTATTTCTTAAAGCGGGAAATCCGGCATAAGCGATCACATTCTCCAAAACATTGTCCACAGCCTTGAAGGGACTTCTCAGCCCAAGTACATTCTTTGGTATCTTACTGTAATTTCCAGTTCCCCAAGCCCTGCTTTGATACGGGGACGTAGAATTGGGTAGAAATTTTATACCTCGCCGGCCGTACTTCTCACCCTCATGCTTTTTCTTGAAGTAACATTCCGCAAGTCCCAACTCATCAGCGCAGTTTAGCTTGATCAGCTCATTATGCTGTTGGGTGTAGGTGTCGAAAGGCTCGTCCGGCGTTGCGCCTGAAGCGTTCAGGACAATATTTTGGGAGGCATGAACTTGTTTTACGGGTATACAGACAACATTTCCTTTGAGCACAAATATGACAAAGTCCAATCCATCTCGAAATGGAGTGATAATAAACCAATGCTTATGAAGATTATGCCAGCGTTCTTTGTTCCGCAGTCGGAAGTTGGGCGGTACGTTCCATTCTTGTGGAAAAATCAGCCAATATGCCGAGCAGTATAAATATTTTCGGCTACGAACGTACGGTTCCCAGATTTGACGTTCTTCAGCGTGTTCCTTGTTGCCAAAAACCTCAGGAAAGCGGGTGGCAGGTAGTGAAATCGGGAAATTGGTAGGAATTGCCCATGATTGGTTAGAATTACGATACAAAATATTCCAACAGTTTGGAAAACTGTTGGTATATGTTTTTGCAAAGTTGATCCCACCTGACTCCACGACTGCAGTAAAAACAATCCAAATATTCAAAATACGCAGTAACTAATACGGGCCTCATTTTTCCATGGATTTATCACTTGAATTTTTAGCTAACCACAGTTTGCTCTTTGAGTCAAACAAAGGAGTTTCCTCGTATCGTGACAATAAAATTTATGACATAAGCCTCACCGTGTCGCGCTAAGCAAGTTTTTGAATTATTTAGAAATGAGAAGAATATTTATTGATATTATTAAATACATTATTCAAACATTAAAAAGTTAATTCCCTTAATGAAATGAATTAATTGGTACATTAAGTGTTTATATTTTAGTTAGGGGATATTTCTTTTTCTCAGTAAAATATCTTTTTTTCTCAGTAAACATTTAAAAAGTGAAACATCTCTTTTTCCCAGTAAAGTTTTGACCCCACTGATTGACCCGTTTCGGTTAATGATCGCTATCGCTTGTATGCTACCATTAAATGTTATGGTTAAGGCAGTGTAGCCCACCAGAAATTAAATAATAAACATAATCACAACATGTCAAAAAAGGACTTCAAAATTTTACTGGGAAAAAGAAAAAGAGAGAGTTTCACTTTTTAAATGTTGACTGAGAAAAAAAAGATTTTTTACGTGTTAGGCTGTGGTAGTGGTGGGATCATAGCCCGGCAATTTGCCCTAATGCCCAACTTAAGTAGGGCAAAAAGTAGGGCTAGGGCGGTAGGGCAAGATTTAGTGACAGTAGGGCTCTAGGGCAAAATGCCGAGCTATGGGCGGGATACGTTATGTGACTAGGAAATCATTTAATAACGTTTTCTAGGCAACAACGGGAGCGTATACAGAACCTACAGGAATGTAGGCAACAGCAGCCGTACCGTCTAATTCAAATTTTTAATTTATTATAAATTATGTTATATTTTATTATTTTATATTTATTATTATTATTTAATATTTTATTTATATGGTCTAATTATCCTGCTAAAATACCTTTACAGATTGGTACAAATTACTGCTTTCCCTGGTACTTTTGCTTGTTTTGATGAATACTTTAAATGGAAGCATAAGCTTAATATTTTAATTGTCTAAAAGTTGGCTATCTTAATAGAGAGTCTAAGGAGATTACAGTAGGAAACTTAAAGGTGGCGTAATCAAGTTGTTAATAGTCCGTATCCAAAAAATTCACATTTGCAGTTGACTTTGTGATAGGCCGCAAAGAATGCAGTAAGGTATAAAGGATATATTTTTCAGCTTTACAGCAAATGGACTTATTACATTTAAATTTTACATTTGATCCTACATCTTACAAGCCATATTTAGATAGTATCAGTTTTCGTGAGCTTAGTAAAATTAAAATTTGGGTTTCAACTTTTAAAAAGTGTTGTCAAGATTCTTTTCAATTGACGACATGTAATTACTTATTTCGAAACAAATCTGCGGTACCAATTTTTAGAGATGTTGATACTTTGTTTAATTTTTGGGAACCTTTTCATAAACGTTTTGGAGGTGATTTATACAGGGAGTTTATGGGAATAGGACTATATACAATTTTGAATGGAGGTAATTCAGGGAATTGTAGAATTATTTGCGACTGAAGTTGCATACTTATTAATAGAAAAGGCTTTTGTGAATAAATTTCGTGATATTTTTGTTCATGTTAGGAATCAATTGAAATTAACATTAGAAGTTCCAATTACAATACAACCACCGTTTCCAAAATCATGTCACAAAAAGGACATTGTTGCGTTAATTGTTGTAATCGAGGCTCCTTTGGCTGTTTTTGTTGATTGTAACTACTTCCCGCACTGAATCGTTTACTCATTTTTAATTATTTTTGATTTTAAAACTTTACACTTGAATAAATAATAGATTCACTTCTAGTCTTAAAAGTTTAAAGTTTAAAAGTCAACCAGCTGGAATTAAGCAAAGAATAATCAATGAAATAGAAAAATCAATGACTAATTAACACTTGTGGTTTGTCTTACAAGAAATTTGTCAAAGCAAAAAAAAAGCTGTACGCCGGCATACGTTGGAAACGCCGGAATACCCTGAAAACGCCTGATTACGCCGGAATATGCTGGAAAC
>JABASL010001387.1:0-11148 GCA_019775825.1 Neanura muscorum
TTGGGCACAGAATGAGAGTCTTCATAAGAATGGATTCCATGATGTCATCACTGTTGGAGCCTTTACTGCCACTTCCCAGGGATTCAAGGAAGGGGGGCTCCAAAGGTAAGTAAGCAAAGACAAAGAACCATATCATTTACACAGTCTGAGATCCGCTTTCTGAAATGTTCAACATAGAATGATTCAGCGTTACGCCAACTTTGATACAATTGCCAAACAAAGTGAAGGTCAACGGGAAACTTCTTCGTGGTATCTTTCGAATAAGGTTAATATGAGCTACGATTCTGTTCAGGTAATTTAAAATTGTAATTCGACAATTACAAATGGTTTAACTTTTCAAATAAAAAACTGTTAAAGGTTTTTTTTTATAATTCGCAGGGCATTAAACGTCTTCGTAAGGAAATCGTGGAGAGAATGCAGTTAATTATGAAGTTTGCAAAGGAAAAGAAAACAAATGGATTGCATCGTTTTGTGGAGGACATTTACCACAGGGTAAGTTATTCTTGCCTTTCATCAGTTAACTGGAGTGTTAATTAGGAAACTGTCGTCGGCGAGACAGCATATATTTTTGAATGTGTTTTGCAGTGCCGACTTCTACTAAGCGTTTGTGACCAAACAATGATAGAGGAAGCCTTTGACTTCCTGGAGCATCAAAAAGTTAATTTGCCAACCTCTACATCTTTGGATTTCGACAAACCAACAACATCAACTGCTCGAAAACATGTAGCGGTGGATGAGGGCGTTGACATTGTGAATTCCCCATTACGGAATAGTGTCGAGTTATTTAAGCGTCGTGCTGATGTGAGCAAAGAATTACCTCCAACTGAGCATCTGACTCCAGATAGTGGACTTGGAATTGAAGACGTAATTAAATCGTTTCTGGATTCACCGTCTTCCAACTACTATCGACCAACAGAAGAGTAAGTTACTGGTTATATTTGTAGTACAATACCAAGGCTTGCCTGAGACAAACTGAAGCGTCAGTACTTCAGGTTTGCTAAAACTTAATTGCAACTGATTTGTAGCCTTAGTTAGCCTAAGGTTTAGGGTAGCTAAGGTTAGGGTTTAGGCTTTAGCTTCGTCGGTTTTGACGTTAGGTCGTTTGCTTTTTGTTCAACAGAGAATTTTACATCGCAAAGTACCAGGGATTTCTTAGTCCTAGTCCTGTGTGGAAAAAGCAACTCTCAGCGCTTGCGTGATCAAACTTGCGTGCAAAACTATTCCGCAGCTTAAATTAATCCATAAATATAACCTAATACTATTTGTGTTGTTTTTAGGCCAGAACCTTGGGAATTAATCCAGCTAAATATTGAGGCGAGTGTGATAAGTCTAAACAGCAAAGTGATAACATTAGGAGGTCAAGGAGCTGATGTTTCTTTTAGTTCATTCCGACTTAATAATCCTATTCAAAGAGCTCAAAGTGTCATGACTCATTTGAATTCGGCAAACCATCGCTTGACACCAGGTTCATGGAGGAAATCACTTCGAGATGAGCTCCCTTCTTCCGTTACTTCATCGGAGGATAATAAAAAAGAAGGGAAACCACAGCTAAAACTTCATATCCCAAAGCCGACTGAAACAGCTCAAGTTGCGACCACTTCCATATCCATTAGCAATAAAGATGATTGGTGTGAAGAGCTTAGGGGAAGTCTTAAGAAGCTTCGTCTAGCCACAGATGGACTTTTAAAGACTGCTAGACTTACACATTCCGTATCCAGATTACAAGAAAATCCTGACAAATCTAATCTTGGCTTCGTAATCAAGTATCGTCGAGACGTATGTTTTTCCCAAGCATTGACAAGTTTGGTTACAGCTTTAATGGGACACTTGTGGTGCCGAAAGCCGGATGCGGCGTTTCTATATGTGCTAACCCGACTGGGTCCCCTCGTCACTTTCCATTCCTATCTCACGTATCATGCAGATGAGGCTGAAATGTTCTTGGACATGAAAGTTGCTATTGAAGACTTAAAGTCTGTTGAATTCGTTTTGAGTCTATACAATAGCGAAAAGGGATTATCAAATGAGGCCACTCCGGAATTCGACTCAGGGGACGGAATTCTACCAGTTCCAAAAGTCTCCGGCTCAAGATCGAATCTCAAAGTTATATTACCAGTTCCGGGTGCCATATTTGCAATGCTTCCAATGGGGAATTCTCGTAGTGCTAGCTTTGTGGTCAAGCCTATATTCTTTAGCATCGGCGTCAATGAATTCGCTACGTATGCCGAACGATTCAAAAGCCTCGAGCCTCAGGAGGAATCAAATATTGAAAGCTACGCAAATGTTGTGCAATACTATCATCAATTCAAGAGTCTCAACCTACCACTGAAATATAATGCTTCCAAACGTAAGTTTAACTTATCGCAATCATTTCCCTAAATTTTACCAGTTTACTATTTAGAATTCGGCTTAAACTTACCAAGTAAAAATTAATTTTTACCGAAATATGGTTGTCTTTTACCAAACCTTACTTTTACTGTAAGAGAGAATATTTTGGTAGAAACAAATTTTATTTCGGCAAAAAGTACTTTTTGACATACGCAAAACATAAAGGTGTATGCTCACCAGATGAAGTCCCACACTTAAGTCCCATCCAAACAAATCGTCCCACAGAATATGTCCCACCGAATAGGTCTTTAGGACCTTAGGTGGGGCATACTCGGATAGTACGGATACCCATATCATGGAGCCCAGTGGCGTCACTAAAAATCTCTATAACAATCTATGAATATTGGACCAATATTATTGGTCAATACTAGTCATAGTCTTCAGATTTTGCTATATTTGAATTAAATATATTTAAATATATTTAAATATTTTTTTCCTTTCGTTTCACAGGTATTGCAAATCCTGAACCAAGTATTGCAAAACTTTTGGAATCGCTTCACACGGAACTTTACGCGAAAAAGAAAAAGAACATTGAAATTTTTCATCTTTCTGAAATGATTACTCGGCTAATGATGGGTTTCCGGTTCTCAAGTTGTAAAAGTGGGAAAGATAGAACATCTATGGCAGCTACACTGGAACAAGTTAACACTCTATGGAACGATTATGACCTTTCAACAGATGAAATTCAATTAGCACTTGATACAATGCGCAGGTAAGCAATATTTTTTTTATTTTGTTTCCGGCAATCGGTATTCTGTAGTTTTCACTGCAATACTTGCCATTTTGATATTAATATTAATGTTTCTGTTTGTAACTTTTAGTGAAGGCACAAGGCGTGAGAACACTCTAAAGAACGTAGGCAAGAAGAAATTTGCATTTAATAGTTTTCAAATTTTTAATTTACCAAAAGCTCTGAGACCACCTCCCGGAACTTTTGGAAATGTGCAAACGTAAACTTAACTTGGTCTCATATTTAGTACTTACAAACCAAAAAGACCCGTACCTCAAACAACCTTTAAAATTAACAAAATTTTACGCCTTCAGTATTTAGATAACGGATTAAAGTCAAACAATGGCAGATTAACCTGGTTTCTATTTTATTTAAATTCTTTAAGTAACTGACATTGTGACTTCACGACAAGAGAACCCAAGGACCTCAGGATTATTTGTATTGAAGTAGACAAGAAAATGACCAAGCTAAACGTATACGAGCAAACTTTAATCGAACAAAACTTACGAAGCACTAAGGTTCACTAAGCACTTTTTAGCGATCTCACGAAACCTTGGATTTCGAGGGTTAAAATGTATGTTAAAATTGTAATGCTATACAAAAAATGGCATAAGAGTTTCCATAACCTCTTGACTAGACTACAGCTACAAAACAACAAATGATTGAGTAAGAACCTAAAACAACATTTCATTAAATTTTTAACTGAATAAGTTACTCATTATCATAAAAATTAATTTAACGTTAATACAACTAAGTTTCGACAACTTTGAAAACGGTAGATCGCAAGCGTAACAACTTTCTTCACAGTTCATTATTTAAGTATCTCAGATATAGTTTAAGTCTGAAGTAAAAATCACTTGATGATGCGATGGCGACTTGTGATGTGAGGGATGACAGAAGACTTGATTCTTTGGTTTAGTCAAAGAGAAACTACTGACATGTCTTTTCTTACTTTGTACCAACCAGTCTCCTTCATTCGTGTCAACGCAAGGCGCAGTCACAGAAATTAATACCCAAAACGACTAAAATCACCATTGAAAATTTGGGTGACCTGAATTCCGAGAAATAATTATAGCAATTTGGTGGACTATCAATTCGGAGGACAAAGAATTTTAAAAAAAACGTTTTAGAGAGACGTGACAGTAGTTTTAACTAATTTGTTTAAACTACATATCAAGGAAAGGATAATTTAACTTTTTCGATGGACTTTCGGACAATCCTGGCTCGTCTACCATGCAGGGGAACTAAATACTGTAAAATGTAAAAACCCGTGACAAGACGCGAGTTTCTAAGTCGGAGCATTTGAATGGCCGTCCAAAAATGGGAATATTAAAAGAGATCTATGTCTACAGCTATTTTCGTAAAATGTTTTTGATGAGGTTCACTTTTAGATTTTGGATTATTTTCGGTTGGACTTGTTCGTTTGTTTCTTCCATTTCTAAGTGACTACAGTGACAGCAGTGGGTACTACTTGGTGTTGGAGATTTCCGCAACAGGAATTGACGACGCAACCGTTGTGAGCTTGAGCTGGAGGACAGGAGAGGGAACAATCACTTCCACCCTTCTGATGTTTCTTCTGGGCGATGCTGAAAATTACGAAAGAGGAATTATTTCTATAGTCTTCCAGAATTTTACCTGATGATAATAATCACCCTTGAACCGTGGGAATTATTCTATTTTCGTTGTTGAGTTTACCTCATCAAATTCTGGTTGAATTGTAGTAGAGTGAATTCCTTCGTTATGGAAAAATTCCTTCACACGCTCGGCAATGCGGATGTAATCGGCTAAATTGTGACAACTGGTAGAAAAGCATTAAAAATATTGATTATTAAATTCAAAATTTAAATGTCGCTCGATGAAGTACAATTACTGGGTACCGCCACTAATAGCTTTTTGGTTAATAGTTTACCGAATATGAGCAGATGCAATAATTCTGTCACCAGCTAATTGCCAAATATGAAATTCGTGAATTGCTAAAACTCCTTCAACTTCTTGAATTAATCGTTTATGCAACTCCTCCACTTGAATATGTGTTGGTACGGTTTGAAGCAGAATCATAGCAGATTCAGTAACTAAAATATAATCAACACCAAGTGAAAAATTAGCACCTGCTTATTGATTTATGTTCAGCCAAATGTGCTTACGTAGTGGCCAAACTGACTGAAGGAGAAGGATGACCATAACGACAGAAAGGGTAGGATCCACATAGTTTTCGTATTCCCAATCCCAAAACCAAATGATACAAGCCGAAACTATTACAATCACTGAACCCAGGGCGTCAGCCAATAAGTGGAGAAAAACACCTCTCATGTTCATCTAAAATTGAAAAAGAGAATTATTAATAGCGGGTATCGAAATTATACATCTTGCTTTCATAAAGTCTAATTTGATCCCATAATAGGTAATTACTTGTGAAGCGCTTGCGTGAGAGTGTCCGTGGCCATGCTTCTTGGCTGGCCTTGGCGGTTCAGGTGCGTTGTCTGGTGAAGTAACGCGCTCATCATTCTCGTTACTATCCGTAGCTACCATGCGAGTGAGTCGACTTTGATGTTTTATGGTATGGTGATGACCCCCATGAGAATGACCAGAGCCACCAGCACCTGACATTACAAAAGTATATCAATGTAATTTCAATGTAATTCCATTGTATTAATCACTGATATCGAAGCACATTGAGTAGTTACCACGGAACAACAAAATTCCAATCACATTGACCACCAGTCCACCAATACCCACCCCAAGGACCCATTGTGGATGATGAATGGTGTCTGGAGTTATAAATCTAGAAAAATCAAATCAAGTCTGTCATTCAATGGAACTTCATGGAAAAGTCTTGACCTTATTAGTACGGAGTTGATTGAAATGAAGGTAAACGGTTTGCATACCGTTTGATAGACTCCACTAAAATGGAGAAGCATAAAGCTACTAAGAACACCGCGTTGACGAGAGCGCCAAGAACCTCCGCTCGGGCCCAGCCAAAGGTATTCTTTGACCATTTCTTTGGTGACATCTGAAATATAGCAAAAATCCGGAATTAATCTGGTCCTAATACTTCTTAGAACGTGACACCATTTTATAAATTACCTTCACAGACAAGAAAGCTACAACGAGCGCTGCTACGTCGCTCATCATGTGAAAAGAATCGGCAACCAGTGCCATAGAGTTGCTGACATATCCAACGCCAATTTCCACCAGGAAGTAGATGAAAGTCATGGAAAACATGACGATCAACTTGTTCTTATTAGCCGTGTTGGACATTTCTTTTTCTGCAAAATAAATATGTTGATTATTATAGTAATTTTGTCGTAACTCGTTCCAGCCGTTGGCTGGTATAACACGNTTCTTATTAGCCGTGTTGGACATTTCTTTTTCTGCAAAATAAATATGTTGATTATTATAGTAATTTTGTCGTAACTCGTTCCAGCCGTTGGCTGGTATAACACGAAAAGTTAAACCGATAAGTCAACCAGCGCCTATGCCTGTAGCTCAATTTCCCCTGCAGTTGCACCATATTATTCAGTATTATTTACATTTTAAACGTGTAGCTTTGAATGTGATATAAAGACTTCCGTTTTCCTTAAATTATTTTCCAGTTTAAAACCTTACCTTCAGGTTCCTTTTTGGGCTTCTTTCTAATTACAAGCGTATGATGACTACTTGGTTCGACAAACTTTATGCGCTGCTCATCCTCTGACATGGTGGAAGGTCTGTAGGATCTTGACATGTTTCTAAATTGTGATTTCTAAAATTCTAATTTCTTTTGGTAAATGCGGCTGAATGTGGAATACAATTAGTATTACTGCTCATGGGTAACAGATTTCCTCAGAAACGTTTAAAAAAAATCTAGAATCACTTCTGTTCTTAATGGGCACTGCACTGATTTACGATGACCTTTGATCAATTTATAACATCCAGCACCACCAAAAGCCCTCAAGTATTTAAACGAGTCGATAAGTTAAAATGGATTGGCCAGCATGGTGTTGTTGAGACTCTTGAGTGGATAGCGATGAAAAATGGAGCTTTCAGTGATTAGGATTATGAAGTCAAAGACCGAGAATTAAAAACTGAGTAGAACAAGTTAGACAATAGAAAGGATTCTTCTCTTCTTCTAGAAAGTAAACTGACAGTGACAATGACAATGGATTCGTCATCTGTTATCTCTATTCTCAAGAGCCTCAAAGCCAAGTACAGAAATTCCTGCGCCGTGCCAGCCTTCTTATATCCAGAGGACAAGCTACGAAATGAAACGAGTAGAACCTCCTTCAAATATCAATAATAAAAGTCATCAATTAATTATCCTCAAGTTGCAATTTCCAATTTGGGAAATGTGCCAGGGTTACGTTACAATTACGAGTCATAGAAAATATTTAGGTAAAAGCCATATTTTCCAACTGGCGATGCATTTCACTACTGGCGATACGCACATGATTGTTACCAAACATTTTTCCTGTGGCTTCTGGGCTACGACAATTTGCTCCAGTGAATCAGCATTCAGCTTTAATTTGAGTTAATTAATGCATATAAAATAGTTGGAGTATTTTTCATAACATATCCTCAGAGGAAGATGCATAACTATGAGCCAAGGTGCTAACACCCAATGAATTAGTAATACAAAAGAAAATCTTTCTTTGCAGAGTGGCGTCTGCAAAGAAAAGGAAACCGTCTGCAAAGAAAGTAAAGCCGTCTGCAAAAAAGACCTTCAGCTTGGTGATAGATCTTTTAAAATCGTTAATTCACTTCGATATTAACTTTACAAAGCAAAAATGTGTTAACCCTACTTGAAAATTCAATTTTCTTCAAATCAAATTCAACATCATCATAAATTGGCAGGAAATCAGGAAAACGCTATTTTCCGCTTCAAAAAAACTTCTTCACATTTAAAAACGAACGAATTTGGATGTACTTTAGGACTTTTGCACTGTTCAGAGTATCCGTACAACTTTTTTTTGTTGAAATATTAATTTAACATTATAGGATAACTCCTGGAGTGTACTCAAAGATTGACGTTTAAATTGCATAAATTAAGGAAATTAAGTTTGTAATTTGCAAATATCTGAATCGGTATGAATAATTTCCCTAGGTGGTGATGACTTAACATCTACTTAATGCACCGTGGTGTAAACTACGGTGATTCTGTGAATTTTGAAAAAAAAATCCTAAACATGTCTGAATTTGTTTAAAAAGTTTTCCTTAAGTAGAACAACAATAATTGTCTATAATTGTCCCTTAATTAATGGAAATTAATTAAGGGTTCAATATAATTTATACATGCAAACGCTTCTATCTCTGTAATTCTGTTCTAATTAAATTCTTAACTGCCGAATTTTTTAAACTAACTAAAGTGGTGTTGAGATCGACTACGTATTCAAGTCCAACGTATTGTTTATATTATGTAACATCATTCCGCATTTCCGCAATTAAACCAATTTCTGTCCATGGTTTCACTCACATTTAATGTACAAGTTAATTATCAGTACCACTAACTACAAGCTCAGCCTTTAGGACGCTTAAGTGCGCAATGTAGAGGAGGGTAACGTTTGTTTACAAAATCATTTTCATTCCCACGTGAAAACATTTCCCAGAGAATGACGCTTCACGCATTGTGCAGTACATTTGCGCTGCCAGCTTTGGATCGTCCAAACCAGGATTTTAGCAATAGTCCCCATTCACCATTAATTCTTACCCAGCTTGTCCTAAAGTACTGGCAAACGTAAACAAACCCGAATTCCATGAAACCTATATCTCTCATGACTAAAATTCTAGGAACTTTGATACATTTTAGGGCCGGGCCACACTGCTAAAATTCAGTGAAACAACCTGTCAATATAAATTTGCATACTGGGAAAATAGTGCGAGCATATAACTAGTATTATATCCCAAATAATTATTGCTCTTAAGTACCTTTTACACAGGTGCTAATTAAAGATTGCAAAGTAGTTTGAAAGTAAACTTACTAACACTACACCACATTTCTGCTTCTCAATTACCATAAATTGCGATGTAATAATTATTATGTTTTGGAAGATTTTCAAAAATATCAACAATGAAAAATTGTTTTCATCAACAATGAAAAATGTATTAAGCTGTTACTGTCAACGCACCGTCACACCATTTGATACAGAAAAAACAAGATCAAGATTGCATAATCCCTGTCGAATGGTCCTTAAATCAAAAATGACAACTTGGTTTACTTACTAATTGCTTTAGGTTCCTTTTGCTCAGTTGTAGCCGCAGCTAATCCAACAACAGCCATTTTAAGTGCTTGCACCTTTGTGCAGTGACCTGCCTGATGCACTACACTTTCCGGAAAAGTAATCCAATCATGTACGCTTCAAAACGTGTGGGTTGTGATTTACGTAGTTGGAATAGTAGGTTGATGCACTTCTAGAGATTTGATGACCTCAGACCTTGAAAGATTTAAAAATTCTAAAATTTCTGTTTAGAAAATATACTGACGCTGAACAGGGATCACGGACAGTAGAGGAGCACAGAGGAGATCAATGTGGCAGGGCAGTGGCAGAACAAGAAATAAAAGAAGGAACGTTTAGATTGGAGTCAATAGTCAGAAATACCAGATCAATTGTTGTACTTTAAGATTAAGGAATTTCTTAATAAGCACCATATGCACAAGGTCGTTGAAAAGCCAAGGAAGACAAGATCTAAACTGAATCTGGCTGAGCGAGCGTCATTTGGATGTTTTGGGTTTACAGATATCAAGCACAAGAGCTACATTTTGTTAATGGTTTATCTTATGCTAGATGGTAGGTAAAACTCAACTAACTAAACTTAAAACTAAGCTAACTGTCTTCTGGTGTGTCTATGAATTTCAATTTAAAATTCTAGGTAACAGGTTACCAGGAATCATGGATGATGATACTGGTAAGTTGTTAGTAGAATCCTATTGTTCGGCTTTTATCTTCTTGTAAAGTGTATTCCATTTTAGGCTAAATATCAAACTTAACCACAATCCACAAGATCCTCTGACAAGCACACAAACAACATTGAAAAACTAATCATCAACCACAACAAAACAGGATAACCACAAAGCTGAGATCTTAAAACACTAATTTGGCTATTACTGGGAAAAATATCAGTAACTATGATTACAAGTTAACAACGTTAACTTCTTACCTTCTTCCCAGTTTCCCTCGACAGCTTGACACCCACGAATGCAGTAGGATTGATTGAAGGCTTGATTTCCGTTAGCGTTGGACTTCCCCCGAGGACGACACCGAAAAGTACTAGCAACTTTAATTGAGGATACCTTCTTCACTACTCCAACTTCCAGAATCGTGTCTGGCTTGAATTTGATCAAAGTCATCTTCTCTCGACACTCTAACTTGCTCATTTTTGCACACGAAACGAGTGAAATAAGCTACGTTCACGTTCCTGGAATTAGAATAACAATAATAAATATTAGCAAGTTGTTTCAATAATGTTTGGACTGATTATGATAAGGAATTTTGATATTAATTTGTTGAAAATAATCACGTTTCAACTAATAATAACAAAGTTTACCTGGAACAGCAAAAAGTCAAGCAGAATGTCAGCGTGCGCCCGGGGAGGGTGACGAGCCAGTGTCAATCAGTAGACCAGGTCACAACAAAGGGGTAAACAAAACTTTTGTTTACTAAACCAATAATGACGGTATTACTTTCTAATCATGACAACACAAACAGAACTTAATTAAATTTAATTAATTTTGGTAATGAAGAACGTTGCTTTGGACGACTGGTGAAAACCCTCTTCCAGGAGCAACTGGGGTCAAAATCCGTTTGAAATTAACAATTTTCGGGACAATTTCAACACAAAGACGACGACGACGCAGTACGCGCGAGTCCGCGAGTGAGGTACTTCTATTCATGGATCTGGGGATAATGTCGCTTAAAATTTCTCGGGAAAACTTAATCGTGTTCATTAATTTATTAAAAAGAAATTCAGGGTGTAATTTTTTTTCCCTTTAGCATTTAGATTTTTTCTTTTTTCCTTTTAGACTCCCAAAAAGTGGAAAATTGTCCTCCAAAATGTCAAAT
>JABASL010001388.1:0-11144 GCA_019775825.1 Neanura muscorum
CATCTATTGACCTAGGTCAATAGAGGCATTGATGACTAAGTGACCTACGTTGTCGGAGTCTGAAATTTAAGCCATGCAAATTGTACACGTCAATTTCAAGTTTTACTTTCTTCTTTATGGAGATATTTTCTACTTAGAAAGAAACACTATTTTTTTTCTGGAGAAACACTATTTCTGGAATTCTCTGTATTAAGCACAATCCATTTCAAAATCTATATCCAACTTTCTCCACTTTCTCTTTTTTAAATCAATTTTCTGGGCAAGTGGCACTTAAACATTCGAATCACCATATTTCCCTTTTTTGAAGACTGAGCGACCAAATATCGCGAATATTTGGTCAAATATTTAGTTAAATAATTTTTTTTCAAAAAAGAGAAAGTGGATAAAGTTAGACGGACATTTGGCTTAGTATTGTATGCCTTGGTTTTGTGTTTCCCGCCAAAATTTAACCCCGCCCCAACGGCCACCACATAAATTTCAAAGCCGCTGTGAAAGTGGAGAAAGCGGGCCGATTAAGTTGGGGATACCCTGGACCTTATTGCCTGCGAGTTAGCCTAGTATCGTAGTGCTGTCCATAAGTGTACGGCATCGAATATATTTGCTCGCAGCGCATATTTTTGAAACCATGGATCAAGGTCAAGGAGTCAATTACTCCTGCAGTGGACATTTGACCTATGGACATGGTAAGCGTGGACCAATCTGATCCATCTCGAACATATCAATCGCTTTGTCCCACAGAGCTTGTGTTGTTGTGTACCAGATTTGACCACACTGTGAACTCTATTTTGACCGCTAACGTGTCTCAGACAGACGGATGTGACGATCCCACATGGACGGTGTGTCGGGCTAAAACCTACATTGTGCAACTTCACTTAGCTCGAGCACAGTGTTCGTTCCCAGCGCTCCATAAAATCAGGGACTTATTCCAATCGTTTACGTCACGCTAGACCTACTTTTGTTCAGTGTGCACAACTTCCTAGCAAAGTTGAACCATACAAATGTATGATCTCTTGGGATCTTTTTCAAGTGCCAACCCTAACTTTGACATGACGCATAATCAAGGTCAAAGGTCAACCTTTCCAAATAATATTCCTGAAGGAATTGGGCTGCATCTGCATGGGTCAAAATCCGATTTTTTTTTAAAAGTTCGATCAAAATAATTTCACAAAATCATGAATTTTTCGGCTTGATTTCCATATCGAATTTTGAAAATTAAAATTTGGGCCACAATATGATGCACATTACGTTTTCCACGTGTTTTGACTTTTCTAAATTATTCCGACTTTCCCACCTTTTCCAGCTTTTTCACACTTTTGTAACCATAGTTGTATAACTTTCCGAGCTTCCGGCTTCCGGATTAAAAAAAATCAAATTTTCTTCCGGCCTCCAGTCTTCTGTCTTCCGAGACCACCCCAGTATTCCGGCTTCCTGAGATGGAAGCCGGATTAGTGTCGTCCAATACTTCCGCAAGACTCCACCACACATTTTCCTTGTCTTTGGAAGATTCGGAAGACGTCTTTTCCAGTCTTCCGCCTTTTGAGGCTACCCCAGTCTTCCGGCTTCCGAGGCTACCCCAGCATTTCGGCTTCCTGAGTTGGAAGTCGGATTAGTGTCTTCCAATCCTTCCGGAAGACTCAACCACACATTTTCCTTATCTTTGGAAGAGTCGGAAGACGTCTTCCAGCTTCCAGTCTTCCGCCTTGTGAGGCTACCCCAGTCTTCCGGCTTCCGAGGCTACCCCAGCCTTCCAGCTTCCAGTCTTCCGCCTTCCGGAAGTGGGAAGCCTGGAATGTGTCTTCTTTGGAAGAATCTTCCGGAAGACTACACAACTATGTTTGTAATGTTTTCTAAATTTTTCCAGCTTTTCCCAATTTATTACACTTTCCCAACTTTCATTAACTGTTTCTACATTTTTTTCCACTTCCCCAACATTTTCGAATCTTGTCAAACCTTTTCAACTTAACGAACTTTTTCCAATTTTTTCAAACCTTCCCAAGTTTTCCGACATCTTACAACCTTTTTCAATTCCTAACTTTTTAGTGCAAATATTTGAAAAAAATAGGTGAAATCGTTGAACTAGTTGGGAAAAAGTTTACGTAGTATGAAAACTTGAATTCTCGAATATTGGGAAAGTTGAAAAAGTTTGGAATCCTGGGAAAGATAGAAAAAATTTGTAAAAAATAAGTTGGAACAGTTAGAAAAATTTAGAAATGTTGAATGCAGTTTAAAAGAATCGGAAAATGTAAGAAAAACTCAAAAACGTTGGGAACAGTTGAAAAACTTGGCAAACGTTAGGCAAAGCTCGAAAAAAAACTGGGGGAAAAAAAGGGTGGGGAAGGTTTGAAAAGCTGAAAATTTTTGGAAAAATTGAACAAATGGCAAAGTTAACAAACTTGATAAAAGTTTAGAAAAACTTAGAAAAAGTTTCGACAGTTTGAAAAAGTCGAAACAAGTTCGCAAAGTTGAGAAAGGTTTCAAAAGTTGAGAAACAAAAAAGTAGAAATCATTTGGAAAAGCTAAAAAAGACAAAACACGTGGAAGAAAATATAGGCATAGGTATTGTTGTCCAAATTTCAATTCTCCGATTTCCTTATGGGAATTTACCCGTAAAAATTATGTTGACCGAATTTTTTTTTTCAAAAATTGGGAAACATCAGAAAAGTTAATGTAAAAGAACATGTGCAACATTAAAAATTATTGCACGCTGTGACCTGTTTTTTTAATAGGGATCCCTTACAATGGATATAGTAGAGGTGGACCGACCTGGCCCACCTTCGAATTGTTCGTATTGGCAGATTGAGCTTGTATACCAAATTTGGTCTTCCTATCACCCTTTGGATTCTACTGTGTCTCGGACAGCCAGACAGACCGACGGATCTGACGATCCCATAAGCACGACTGGGTCGGGCTAAAAATCTAAAAACAATCTAAAAAAAAAATATCAAAAATGCAAAAACAAAATGCCAACAATCTCAAAAATCCGGGAAAAGCTGATGTCAGCTAGTTTATTTGATTTCTTTGCAATTTATTTTCTCACTTCGGACAAAACACGTTTTTGTGAAAATGTTTCGAAGCGTGATTCCCGTACAGGAGCCATGCGACTAAAAACGTCCTTGTTTCAGTTTGACCGTCCCAGTTGTTCTTATATTTTAGAATATTTCTTTGAGCAATACGGCTACGATTTCGGCTGAGATCGTTATACTGTTCGGGGTTATCGACTATTTAAAATTCAATATTTTAATACCAAAGGTCAACCCGTGACTTCCCTGCGCTAGAGCTGATTTCTATCATGCAGGTGAACATTTCGGATATGCTGCGCTTAATTTTTATTTCAAATCTCCCAATCTCGAGAAAACTTGTATCTGAACTAGTAATTTTTTAAAATATTTGCTCATGCGCCCGAGCAAAATTCTTGGATTATGTAATATTTTGTAAATGATGACGCCGTTGGTTAAAAAAAAAGTGAGTTGGTAAATAGGAGTAAGTATGCTCGAGTGCTCTTCCATTTTTGCATTAGGTAAGAATTCAAAGCATCTATTTTTGCCACATTCTGCTCCTGCTTCTTTGCCTCCCTTCTTATTCCACTTATAAACTTCTAAACCGAGCCCACATTTTTTTTAAACAAACTGCAAAAGAACAGAAAAAGAATAAAAACGATTCGATGCCAAAATTTCAATCAGAACACCGAAAAACTTTAAGGGCTAAAATCAAAACCCCGAATGATTTCAAATTGCAAAATTTCCTACTATCTTTAATCAAATTTAATTTTTAATAAAATAACGCAACTATCAGGCAATTTTTTTTTTTTTCAAAATTTCAAACTCCTGCTAACGCTCAACAAATTTCATGCATCGACCTTGTGTCATTGGACGTTGCTTAACATTTGTACCCCACGCATTAACATATTTCACATATTTACTCCAACTCCTTACTTTGTCGAAAATTAACCTGGATTTGCTAACCCGAGGATTAACCCGGTCAATCCTGATTTAGGGATAATTCTTTAGGCCTTTTGGTTCTCACGCGCACAACCCTAAAACACTCTTTTTTCTTAAGATTTAAAATTAGGTGTCGTGTTTTTTTTTTCAGTTTTGGCTACACTGGCTTCCATGCAAAAGGAGCTAACTGTAGATTTATTCATTTTAGTTTTAGAAAAGTAGTCGGCAGCTCAACGGCTGGCTGCCGAACGCTTCACGACGCTCCTGTTCAGAATTAGAATTCTGAAGTTATTTTCAAGCAGTTGTGTCTTCTTGTTAGATTTCAAACAAAACAAAATGGTGCTATTTTAATCAAAATCACACAAATATTCCCCATGTTTTTGCAGCGTCATTAACATAACAGTTAATTGTTAGGAGAGGTTTCGCCAATATTGAGCTAAATGAACTGTAAAATGCTTGCAGATTGTGGTCGAGTTGAGCCATTGTTGTAAAGTGATGAAATTCTTGCAATCAGCTAGAAATAAGCTAGAAATTGAAACTTTCGGCTAAACGGGAGTTTAGCCGATTCCCATTCTTGAAGTGTCAGTTGAATTCTGGCAAGATGGAGTGAGGTATTGTTGTTAGGTTTAGGTTAAGAGAAAAGAGAATCAGAATTTGGGAAAAACGTTTGGAATTCGTTAAATCATAATGTTCAATATGAGGAGCTAAAATTTTCAAAACATGGAGTTCCAATATCAACAGCATCGGCACCTGCGCCGTTCTTCGAGCCGTTCTCCCTCACTCACGCGCCGGCCATCACTCAAAGAAAAGTCAAGCGGTATTACCAAGTCCAAGAAAAAAGGTAGTGGCAGCAAAAAGGAACGGTGGTTGCTAACGAGAAAAACATGGCGCTACATGCAAGATGCCGTGGGAAGTCTTTTGCCGGAGCATAAAGACAAAACACGCAGCAGTTCTCCGACCACCGCTCCATCAACGTCACGCCGTGCAAGCTCATCATTCAGCTCGTCTCAAATCCCCGCCACAAAGTCTGGCTACTCCTTCTCCTGCGGCATAGTTCCCGCAGGCCATAGCTACACGACCACTACAGCCTCAGTTCCAGCTAGTCATGGGTATGGCTCAGTCGTTACGCACTCGCATCATGCGTACCACCAGCCAGGTCCTTGTGAAGCGCCACGGCCATTATTGCAAAAACGAGCCAGTGCAACACATGCTACTATTTCAAGCGGTATAGCCACACCTCCTGTGCATGAAGCAGACATTCCAGGTAGTGAACAGAATTTTGAAAATATTTGCCAGCGGGAGAAATCATTTTTGTTATGGACAAGAACAAAGATGAAAGGTGTAGCTGGACCGGCTTTACGTGACTTTAAGGATAAGGAGTTGGAGAGAAGAACTTCAACAAGCTCCTCCATAGCTGGACCATCCGAAACTTCTGAAATTCCCCAACCGATAGCATTTGACACAAGTCGAACAAAACGAAATGAAGTACCACTCGAATATTATTCACCAGAAGATGAGGATGATCTCCTGGACGATTATGACGAATACGAGTTAGATGAAGAGCAAATGACGGTTCGAGAATTCCCGCCAAGAAAAGGTAGTTCCGGAGCATCGTCATCAGTTTCAATAATTAGTGCTGGACATCCCTTTTGGCGTCCACTGAGTTCATCGGAACAACGCCAAGCTCTATCGCCACCGTTACCATCTTCTGATAATTTTACTGTCGTAACACTTGGAACTGGAATTCAAAAATATTATCGAACCGTAGGAATTCAAACAGAGCCGTTTTCGGAAGAAATGTTGATTCACCTTCGGCTTGAATCCGTTCGGGAGGAACAACTTCAAAGAGAAGAAGCCGAAGAGCTAAAAAAGGGCAAGGACGAAGGGGGTCGTATTGAGCCGACAGCTGAAGCTGAAGGTCATGACCTCAAGGGATCTTTTGACAGTTCCGGCATAATTGAGGATAAAAAGTCTGAGGAAAGTGGCTACTCGTCATCGATAAGTGATACAGTCATGCGTTATCTGCGCATGGTCCGAAAGAATTCAAAGTCTGATACAAAGGATGCAATTGACAAATTCAAAACCGTGAATTATGACAAGTCGTTAAGGTATATCAAGAGCAAAAACGTGACCGTGGAGGAAGCGCTGGAACACGAGAAGAATAAAGGCTTGGCCAAGGAACAAAAGGGCTCAACAGTTCTGCCTGAGGGGCTGGAAACAGAACCAAAATCCTCAGAGACGCTTAAGAAAGTTTCGCAAGCAGGCAAAAGAACTACAACCCCACACAATATTTCCAAAGGTCACGGGTCAACGGGCTCCGGTAAATCGAAGAAAAGCGAGTTTAGTTTTCCGTCCGGAAGGCTGGAATACGCTGACCAGAGTTTCGCAGTCCCGTCGTCGCCATCATTTTCACCAGAATCCCTTAGTCCTGAAGGTATCCCTTCACCGCCTAATTCCCCGCCCCCAACAGATTTCGTGTCCCAGCCTTCTATTGGAATCCAAGCTGGTGAATCTCTGGTTTGTTTTCTCAAAAATTTTAATCCAATGCGCAGTGACATGTCATCTAGCTACGGGTCAACGGATTCTCCAGGGGAGGCCATGAGTCCACGGTGCTCAATTGCCACCTGTAGTGATATGTCAGATCCGTATACTCAGTCAGTGGCTGATGACAGTTCCAGCCACTGGTCCAAATCTCAGTACTATGACGCTCACCTTGGCCATTCGCGACATGGACTGCCCTCAGACTTCAAGGAATTACATTTTACACCTAAAAGTCAAGCACCATACGCAACTTCTCCTACCTCGTTCTACGCAACAGAGAAACTGGAAAAGTCTTCAAGTGCTTTCATAATGCGTTCAAAGGGCTCTGGTCCACCTTCTCCATTTTCTTATCCTAAAACCCATGCTGAGATTGGGTTTAAGGGCTCCCTGTCAGTTTCGACTCCAACCACGCCAACTGTATCCCCGAAACCGGTACACTCAGACCTGATGGGAAAATCTACGCCCTACGTTCCAAGTTACTCGAGCGGACCAGCACAATTTTTTAGTGGGTTAAGACGAAAGGGAAGTTCGGGTAGGGAAAGGGAGGTGGACAAGGTAGGAAGGTCACATGGGACAAGTGGAGGCTACTGGCGAAGTCCATCAGGTTCAGGGAGTGGTGGTATAGCAGAAAGTATTTCTAGTTTTCTGAGCAAGCGCTCTTCTTACGGAAAAGTTAGCAGCGTTGGGGTAAAGGATGAAAGTGGAAGTTTAGGGCTTAGTTTAAGACGAGCTGGAAGCGGCAAGTCTGAAAGTGGTGAGCATTCCAGTACAATGACAATGCCTACTCCTTCTTCCACAGTTATGCAAAAGTCCAAGTCATCCTCCAGCGTCTTTGGCAGTGGAGAAAAGCGGGGCAGCACATCTTCGGCCAGTGGACTTACTCCAATTGGCAATGCTCCTGCGTCGTCTTCCTCTGGAGGAAGTCGCTTAATGTCAAAGACAAGAATCTTCAAAAGCCGATCAAAAAGTACTGGACGTTCAACCCCTGTCTGCGCATGGACACCGCAGGTAACTCGCGTCACATCATAAAATTTTTACTTCAATTTACTTTTATTCCGCATTATTTTATTATATTATTTATTATAATATATTTTATTTTATTTTCATCATTAACCGTGTAGTCCCTGAACTTTATTCCGAATGTAGATTACAAAAAGAATAAAGATATTCTTGTCATTTTAATCTAGGGCAACGGTAAATGGGTCGCGCCAAATGGTCAAAGCGTTGCAGCGACGGATACCAATGCTCTTCGTTTGAACGAAAAGGAATTGGAAGTGGTACAGAAATTGGCCCTTACAAAAGTCAGAGCCCTTAATCCTGGGCTAGATGTCAAAATACCCAAAGGTTAACAAGCAAATTAATTAAATTTTAAATAACCTTGACCTTGTTTTTTTTGTACTAACGCCATTTTATTGCAGAACCAAAGCCTGCGACAGCCAAGCCTAAGCGACGTCCCTACGTATTGAAGAAGAAAGCACTTTCAACGGGTTTCTTTGATTCTTCTTCAAACAAAGATGGTAAAATAGCCAAATTTTTTTTATGAACAGACGTTTAAGAAAAGTGCCTGCCGAAAATCCGCTACTTTCCTGCTTTACAAAGATTTGCAGTATCATTATCAGTATCAAAGCGTGGTCAACTTTCTCCGCTTTCACTTTTTTCGTTTTCAAATCCATCTGATCAAATGTAAATTAAATATTCGGTCCCCAGAGAATTCGTAGATTAGCCAGCGTATCACAATTTATGATGGGATGGGATTGCTGACTCGAATATTTCATTACACGTTATGCTTTCGTTATATCCGTCCGTTTGTCTGTCAGCTATCGTCCACAACTCGTGACCCGTATTACAGTGGCATCATTCTGTTTTCGCGCCTGCGTGCTTGCGGTCGACTTACAGCCTTAATTGCAGAGCCGTACTGTGGAAACTGTGGGCCCTGGCACAGGTTCAAACCAAACCTAACTAACCTAAACCTAAACTAACCTAAGCCGTAACCTAAACCGAACTTAACCTAAGCCTAAACCTAACCTAAACACTAAACCTAACCCTGAACTCAAACTAACATAAGCCTAAACCTAAGCTAACCTAAGCCTAAACCTAAGCTAACCTAAGCCTAAACCTAAACCGAATCTAAACCTAACCTAACCTAATCTTGCCTAAACCTAACCGAATCTAAACCTAACCTAACCTAAACTAACCTAAACCTAACCTAAACTTACCTAAACCTAAGCAGAACTCAAATATAACCAAAAACTTAGGTTCAACGAACGAGCTAAGTGGGCCCCTTCGAGCTCGGGGCCACCGCGATCCATCGTCCGTACGCTTCTACTTAATTGTCTTAAGTTTCTTTGTCCTTGTATTTGCCTACAATTACGAGCGCCTTGACTATCAACTATGTGACCTCATGTCAAATGTGAATATCTGAGATTTATTAGTGTTCTCCTTTGATTGTAACAGATTCTGCTGGTGTAAGGTCAGGTGCTGGGACAGTATTTGGAATCTCTCTACCTGAAAGTCATCAAGAATGATAAAAAGCGAGAAGAAGAGAATCTGTCCGTACGATTCAATTCTGGTATTTCAAGGTTCTATGCTGGGCTGGAAGATGGTAGTAGAACCCGCCAAGTAGAAAATGGCGGACGGAATAGTTTGTCATCCCCTCATGAACCTAGATTGGACAAAGAGAAAGTACTGGAATTTGTTTTTTGAATTTTTAATTCATCTTGACTTGAAACTAATGAGTCACAATGGCATTCTTTGGTACTCTTCGACGTCAGCCATACGTTTTAATTCAATTTTATGATGGCAGATATCCGGTTCGTCCGAAAGTCTAGTTGAGGCCAAGCGTGGGAGCACGTCCGGAGCAAGCGCACTCGCCGGCTCTGCCCTAAACCTCGACCAGGAACTGGTAAGTACTTTCTTTTTACGCATGCTGGTGTCGAATTTACCAAGTTTTGGAAATGACCTTAATTTAAATTGAATTAGAATTCTAAATTCTAAATTCTATTAGAATTCTAAATTCTAAATTCTAAATTCTATTAGAATTCTAAATTCTATTAGAATTTTTATTTAATTTTTTTAATAATAATTTTTATTTTGTTCTATAGAATTCACAGCGACCAGTTGATGCCGCTGTTCCGTCCATTGTTTTGAGGTGTATCGATTTTTTAGAACAACATGGCATGCACACTGTTGGCTTATTCCGTGTGAGCTCAAATCTGATGAGGGTTCGCCAAGTAAGCTGAAGTGTTTCAAGTTAAAAATAAATTATGATCAAAATTTTTACAAAATACAATTCTTTTAAAATTAAAAAATTAGTACTTATTACCGGTATTTCTATGTTTTAAAAAGTAGGTTTTAATTTTTACAAATTTTAATGGCGTTCTGTTTATGCAAGATGCGAGAAGAGATTCAAGCTGGGAAGGACGTTGTATTTGGCGAGGATTGCTCAGTTCATGACATCGCAGCCCTATTGAAAGAATTTCTGCGTGACCTGCCTGACCCGCTCCTTTGTAGTGACCTTTACCAGGCTTTTCTACACACCCAAGGTATTTTTTTTTGCCTCAAATGGTCTCTACCAACTAACTAAATCTTTGGAGCATGGAGCGTGAAAGTGGACATGAAGCGTAATTTCGTCGTTGACTTTTTTTCGCTAGTCTTCCGTGCCAACAAGAAATTGCAATTGGAAGCCACTCAATACCTTATACAATTGCTCCCCATTTCCAACCGACATACTCTGGCTCGGATTCTCCAGTTTTTTGCCAAGGTTGCTTCCAATTCCACGGATTCAATATGTTCGACTACAGGTTGGTAGACTGTGAACTATTTTCAGTAAAGCTCTTACGAAAACTACTAATTCTTCTAAATACTTAATTATTAATTACCCATTAACGTTGACAATTGAAATATTTTTAGGTAAAGTCCTACCAGGAAATAAAATGGACTCCTGTAACTTAGCAACTGTAATTGCTCCCAATTTGATGCCATTTCTTTCCCCTGGTGGACTAAAACTGGATACAGCATCCGCACAACAAGCTCGAGAACGGCGTGATTCAATTGATGTAATAGATTTTATGATAACGAATCATTCCGAACTCTTCCGAGTTTCAGCAGAGCTGATGGATGAAGTATACCACTCCATGTATGAATCCTGTCCAGAAGTCCTTGAGTCCCTACTGAAATTTAAAGCCGAAGATGAGTGAGTACTTCTTGATCTTTTCTTGACCTTGACCTTCCGAAAGAGAACTTTTTAACGTTAGTCAAACATCTTTTTTTTAGCCCTGGATTAGACGATCTTGATGCTTGCAGCGTATTTGGAGGAAGTGAGCTGGGTGAACCCTCAGATTTTGATGAAATGGCAACGCCCCGTCGTGTTCAAAGACGAGAAGAGATTCTGCACAAAGAAGCGGGGAAAGGTGGTCAACTGGACCAACGGTACGAAACACCTGAAACAACTGAACTATAATGCCTTAACTTTCTAATTAATTGATTAACTAATTAATTAGGGGCTCAAAGGGTGACAAAGGACGCACTAGAAGGGATCCAATCCGAGATTCTGGAGCTGTTTCTGGGGACACTGAAAAACAAAGCGGAGGAGAATCGGATACATCAAGTACCAGATCAAGTCGGTGGTTTCGGCGAGGGCGACAAGATTCCAAAACGCGGACATCG
>JABASL010001389.1:0-11138 GCA_019775825.1 Neanura muscorum
GTTTGGTTTAGGTTTCGTAATTTGATTATTGATTTATATTTTATGTAATTGCATATGCACACCACACAGCATGAAATTCCAAAATTGATATTAGAAGTCCAAGTTTTAAGGGGCGGATCCCCTTAGTTTTTTATTTTTGAATGATTTTAATCGTGTTGAATTTGTTCTTGGCCGAACTTGAAGGTAAATTTTTGGGTGTCGATGTCAGGGAATGGATGACTGGTAAGATGAAACTAAAATTGAAAGGTAAGTTGGTTTTGATTTTGCATATAATTTTACAAGTTAAATTAATTTAACAAGGTAAATAAATCAAATAAATTAAATTACATTGAAAGTATTATGCCTACGTCTTTTTTAATAATGTGTATGCTGAGATCCCGAAATGGAAGGTCATTTCGTATATTATAATTTATTCAATACACAGCAGGAAGAAATGTGATCATTAACAATGGAGGCAGTAGCTCATTTATGTCCATTGTTGATGGGCTTGGCTCTGAATGATCTGACATAACTGTAGCAGTTGTAGGCTGATCCAACAACAAAGGCCCCCTTTGGGGGGTGGACTTGGAAGTAAAATGCAACTTTTCATTGTTACGTGCACTGTGACCTGTGACAATGAAGTCCCTCCTGGTCACTTTGTCATCCTGTTCAGCGTCAGTATATAAATAGGAGCCCTCCTCCCCTTCCAACTGTCCAATTCATCCCAGCGACGTCTTTAATCGTCAGTAGAGCTTAATTATTCTCCAAATATGAGAATCCTGGTAATTATTTTTGGCGTCTTTGCGCTTAGCAAAGCTCAAGTCGAAGTACAACTTCCCTTTGGAAATCCCGCTGGAGTTACGTTGACTGGAGCTGGATTTGCAAACAATTTTGCGGTAAGCTCATTTTTATGCAGTTTTTTTTTTTACTTAAAATGAGGCCTTTCCATAAAATTTCAATTTTCCAAATTTTCAAACGTACTCCGGCTCTTAAAGGTTTTTAAATTTTAAATTCTCAATTTTCAAACGCACTCCGGAGGTGTGACTAAAACCAATCCCCATTCCCACCATCTACACATTACCCACAAGGTCAGAGGTCAAAATTTCAACACAGAGGTTGGTTAGGACAGTGAAAGGAACAACTTTTGTGTGGGCCACTCTGACCTAGGTGACCTCCGTGTAACCAGCAAATACTGTGGTTGGTCATGGTCATTTACGATCCTAAACCTAAACTCCGGCTCTTAAGGGTTTTTAAATTTTCAATTTTCAAATGCACTCCGTCTCTTAAGGGCTTTTAAAATTTCGATTTTAAATTCTCAAACGGACTCCAGCTTTTAAAGGCTTGAAAATGTTCAATTTTGAATTATTTTGATGAAAATTTCCTTGAAAGTTTTTATGAAATTTTCAATTTCAAAAAAATCAATTTCCAATTTGCGATTTCAGTAAAAACTTTCCGTTTTCCGGCTCCTATGATTTTGTTCACTAAAAATCAGTGTTTAAATTTAAAATTTCGGGCAATTTATTAAAAAAAAATTCGAAAAAATCACCGGTTGTATTATTTTGACGCTGAATTTTGAATAAAATTAAATAGCGCACCACATTTTTAGAACAGCTAATTAGCGCTACTAGACGTTCACGGTAAAATCTTAATTATTGCGCACAGTTTCAACCACACCCCGAAGGACAGCCACAACAGCAGCAAGCGCAGCCGCAGCCACAACAGCTCCAAGGCCCTCAGCCACTTTCAGCTGGAGAGCCACAGCCGATTCCACAAGAACAGCCACAAGGACCACCAGAACCATCAGGCCAATACCAGCAACCTCAATACGCATATTCTGCTAATCCTGGCCCACAGCCGCAATTCGCAAGCCCTGCCCCACTCCCACAGCCGCAATTCGCAAACCCTGCCCCACTCCCACAGCCGCAATATGCAGGCCCAGCTCCAGGGGAACAGCTTCAATATGCAAGTCCAGCTCCAGTGGAACAACAGCTTCAATACGCAAGCCCAGCTCCAGTGGAACAACAGCTTCAATACGCAAGCCCAGCTCCAGTGGAACAACAGCTTCAATACGCAAGCCCAGCTCCAGTAGAACAGCCACAACCTATCGGCCAAGTTCTAGAACAGCCCCAATACGCAAGCCCAGCTCCAGTACAACAATACGCTTATGCCGGTCAACCCGCCCAAGTACAGCAATTTAACACTTATGCCGCTGCTCCAGCGCCACTTCAATATCACAGAGCAATTGAATATGGCCCGGCTCCAGTTGCTCCAGTCGCAGCAGTGGCTCCCCTCGCCGCAGTAGCTCCAATTGTCCAGAAGCACCACCAGGTTAGAAAACGTTTTCTAAAAATTTAGCAGAAATGGCATTTAGGAATGCCACTTAATTGCAAAAACTTTATCCAATAGCAGTTTGCTTATCCCCATTATGCTGCTCCACAATTTGCAGCATTTCAACAACAGGTGAACTAAAAACTTTTGAAGTCATAACGCACGCCAGATATTTTTAAAGCGCCGCGCGTGTTGGAATTAGCGTTTTTCGTCACGAAATTTTCAAAATAAGTGCTAGAACATTACCGCTACAGGAAAATAACTGCTAGAGTAAGAAAATTGACGGTAAGTTTTATGTACCACGGTCATTCTTACCATACTATGGTAATATTCCAGCTTGGTTATGCTGCCACGCCCGTCTTGACCAAAGTTCCGGGTGTAGCTTGCGTTCCAGTTACGAAATTGGCCTACTCTCAAGGTTTCACTCAACAAGAAGTTGATGTCCACCAACCGGCTGTATCTACTCGAAAGGTCAAAGTACGACGCCCCGCCCTGCGCAAAGAATTTTATGACATTGAACACCGCGTCATTGTACGACCTGCCGGTTCAGCTACATTGGAATTGAGCCAACCAATTTCAAAGGAACAGCAGGTGAGGAAATGACCTTACTCCAAATATCCTGCGTCATTGGTACAAAAATATAAAAACTAGGGTCATATTTCTTGAAATTTTATAATTAATAACAATGACTACAACAATGACTAACAATAACTGTAACAATAACTTATAACAAGAATTTTCAGTAGCAAAATTTTGACCTTGCTGATCACCTGAAGGCAAACTAGGCTGATGCTGTTGTAGACTGATAATTGACAGTTTGATTTCATTTGAACTTCCAAGGGGAGGGGGGAATTTAGAGGTTTGACAACTTTCAATAATTAAATGCCTTCAGCCATAATTTATATTTCCATTGCCGTTTGCAATTATTCCAACTGAAAAACCAATCAAACAACCCACTATGAACCACTTAACCCCAATTAAATCACTCTTACACAATTGCAGTAGGTACTCCCGCCCCCAAGTTCTTATCTTTAAGATCTGATTATTAATTGATATACTTATGGTAGCCAAGCTTCAGTAACCCCACGCCCATATGTCAGCAAGAATTAGAGCAGTGACCCAAGGTTAGGTTAGGTTAAGGTTAGGTTAAGGTTAGGTTAAGGTTAGGTGCTCCTTCAACAAAAAATTAACACAATCAATATCCTAAAATAGGGCCCAGCCGTATTGACCGCCACAAAATTTGCCCACATTGCTCCAGTTGTACGATATGGAGCTGGTAGACGTATTGTTGATGGCGAATCCCAGAATTTTGGTGGTGCATTTGGAGCACGAAGTGCCCCTGCACCTGCGCCTGAAGCTCCACAACAACCAGAAGTGCCAAGACCACAAGCCAATCTGAGAAACGCTCCAGCCCAGCCCCAGAGACTATTACCCCAAGCGTTCCAGAGACAAAGGGCTCAGTTTCGACAAGCCGTTGATGAGGATACGGAAGTCGTGGAAGCTGCAGGGCAACCACAAGGTCGTGATCTCCCCAATGAACCACAGCCAATTCCACAGGAACAACCACAACAGCAACAACCACAACCAGGTCCAGATGCGGGTCAGCCCCAGCCCCCACAGCAACAACCACAACCAGGTCCATATCCAGGTCAGCCCCAGCCCCCACAGCAACCACCACAGGCTCCGGGACAAGAAAATGGACGAGGAATTCCCATTACCCCGGACATGCCCCTGGCCCTTCAGAACCGTTTGTTGGAACTTCTTACGGCTAAAGGAGGCACGGTCACCGAAATTCTTAACAAGGATGGATCACCGGCAGATTCTGCGTCCGTTCTTCAAGTAAGTTCAAAGTAAAGGCAAAAACTTTTGAAACATGAATACGATTGCATACGATTCGGTACGATTCTAGGTTGCAGATGCCCTTGGAGATCCACAACTTCAGGGAGGAGAACGTATTACCACACGGCGAATTGGTAAGTTTGAAATTTCGAAAAATTCCCTTGAAAACATTTGTTTTTCATTCATGAGCAGAGCCTTCTGATCGATTGCCCTTTTTTTTGTCAGTTGTAACTCGTCCCATTGAAACCGTTCAGGAAATTGAAGTCCAAGAACCTGCAACTAAAATCCATCGTAAGATTGTTCAACAACCAGCATTATTTAAGCATCACGTACCTGCTGTTGCCCGTGTCCCGGTGGCCGTTCCCGCTGTCAAGCATGTTGCAACCCCGGTTGTGAAAACCACTTACACCGCTGCCCACCCCGCAGCCTACTCTTTTAACTACCAAGCCCCACAATTCTCATACTCCCACTAAAAGATTGTAATTTTCTATGTAAATCTAATCCTGCAATTGGCAAATTTCCCCTGATAGTAACGCCCGAACCACCTGCCTACACTTTCGGAAGCTGAAATAAGTTATTCTATCCAATTTTTGCAAAAAGTGTAAATCCAGGTTTACAGTAAAGTATTTTTGTTTTATATAAGAGCTGTCTTCTGCCTAACTACACGTGCTAAATGACTTAATTATTCATATGTACATGGCCAATTAATCTTACAACATATTTGATGGAATGTGATCGACATTGACTCTGGAACTGTTTCGAAATTACAACTAGAAAACAATGAAGAATCTTACTGAATAATGGTGGTACCAACATCCGAAACATTTCTTTTTCATTCTACTAAAGACTAGACGATTAAGATCCACTAACTACACAGTAGTTGCAAAAGGTGAGGCATCTAATTACTGAGCTCCTGTGCACTAGTTGTCCTTTTTTGCTTTTTGACCAGAAGTTACTCTATAAATCAGTGAATCTCTCCCAGGGTCCATTGAAGATATGGAAACTATAAAGAAAGGAATGAATTTAGACTACTTATCTTTCCAAATTTACACAAAGAGCCTTCCAAGCCAATTACTGAATAAATACCTGCAATTGCAATTACTGCAAGAATAAGGGAAACCGCTACGAATAGAATGATATTGAAAATTATTGGATAGTCTTCACTGACAAATACTAACCTGCAATTGCAATTACTGCAAGAATAAGGGAAACCGCTACGAATAGAATGATATTGAAAATTATTGGATAGTCTTCACTGACGGGATCTGCTAGATTGTATTTCTTTTTCTGAAAGAAAAACAAATGGATTATTAGCTTTCAAACGAAACAAAAGCACCAGAATCAACAATTAATTTAAATAATTTGACTATTCATCACCAGATCTTTAAATTTGGATTCACCTTAATTAAAGGTCGTTACACTAAACATGATTTCATTACCAGTTCTTTCCATGATTGCTTTCCTCCAGTAGTAGGTGCAGGAGGGGGTGCTTTGGGTTCTTCTGTTGCTTGTCGTAGAACCCGGTCAACTTTAATTGAGGAATCATCGCATAAGGTCAGGTGGATTCCGAGAATCAGCAGGGTCAATACAAAACACAGGAATTTCATTGTTGAAAATACGGAGTTAACGTCGTTTGGTGGGAACAACGTTGAGCCAACTAGTGGATGTCTTACCTTTGACCTTAGTTTACTTAAACTAGTTTAATCTTAAACACAATTAATAAGAACAAACAGATGACAAATAAGAATTAAATTGACAAAAAATGTGGATTTAATAAAACAGATGATTAGGGTGGGACTGGGCGATTTACATTTAAGCACCGCCCATATGGTAAAAAAAAGAGAGACCATGTAGTTGAAAACTAGAAAATGAAAATAATTGACCATTAATCGGTGATTAATTAACTGAACTTGTATTAATTATTAACAGATTTGTAATTTTATAATTTTAATTAAAACGTATTAAATTTGCATTTAATTGTTCACCAGATTGAAAGCAATTCAATCTAATGTGGTCGGACTTTAAAAAAAAACGAGAAAAACATTCTTTGTTTTTAAACCAGAAAGCGCCAAATTTTCTTACAAAAAACAAAAAGCTAAATGAAAAACACATTTATTTCAGTCAGTCAGTCAGGTCAAATTGCTGCTGCTGCAAGGTCAAAGGGTTAACAACCAATTTAGTTAAAACTACAAAACGCTCGGCTCTTGGGGGGGACTTCAAAACGATTGTTTGGTATTTCTGTAAGAATCAAGAAGAAAACGGAAGGTGAAAGTCTAATAAAATTGTTAAAACTATTCGAGCGGTTGCGGGTATTTTAACCGTATGACTTCCGGTTCCGGTTCGTTCGTAGTTTTAATATTTTAACTTCATTTTGTAGATTTTTTTTTAAAGAATGGCGATGGATAATAGTGTGTTTGTAGGTAAGTTAACTTGGCATACTAAGAAATTGGACGAGGGTGACCTGACCCCGGACCCCGAGCCAGTATTTTAACCGTATCACTTCCGGTTCCGGTTCGTTCGCAGTTTTAATATTTTAACTTCATTTTGTAGATTTTTGTTAAAGAATGGCGATGGATAATAGTGTGTTTGTAGGTAAGTTAACTTGGCATACTAAGAAATTGGACGAGGGTGACCTGACCCCGGACCCCGAGCCCGACTCGTGTGGATCTTTACTTCACATAATTTGAATACAGCGTTTTCTATTTTTTTAGTCAGAGAATCTTTTGGAACTTATGGCCAAATTGGTCCTGCTCCGTATAAACAATGGGACGCTTTAACCAAAGCAGAAGAAGAAACAAGATTTACTACGTTGTCCCGTGATGGTAAATATTTCGCTATTGGAAGGGCATCCACGTGAGTGAATAGGAAAAACTAAATTTGTGTTCATAGTGGTACTAATGTTGTTAATTAAATATTGTTAAGTTATGTATTTACTTCGATTTTTCCTTTCAACTAGAGTGAATATCTTTAAAACTGAGGATGGAAGCCAAACTTCCACTGTGAATCACAGAATGATCAGTGCACAATTTTCACCTCAAAATCGGTATTTGATCGCTTGGGAAAATCCGGGAAAAGGTTAACAACTTAAACACTTTTCGTATAATTAAATCATAACTTCAGGTTTTTAGCGTAAATTCAAAGAACGTTTCATTAAAGCAATCCAACCCACGCGATCTTCCGCAGAGAGTTTTATATCTCTTTGATCTTCCGTGTCCTGACGACGTATCGCAGTAGATGCTGCTTGCTGCGAAATGATTTGTAATGAACTGAATAATTGCGTATTTTCCAGGGGTGGAAAACTTCAAAATTTGGTCACTGGACGGTGAACCAGGAAAGGATCAGTCCGGAAAGAAAGTTCCGAAAATCGCTTTCTGTCAACAAACTCCAAGGTTACCTGAAGCCCAATTCTCTTGGAATGACGAGATCTATTCTCGCCTGTCCAACGATGGGAAAATCCTTTTCTACAGTTCTGCTGATTTTAATAAGATAGTAGCAAGCACTTCCAGCGAAATGAAGATTTCAAACTATGCTTTGTCTCCTGGCACTGGACAATCTGCATTTGTCTGCTACGTCAAAGGTATTTTTTGTCATCCCTCAATTTACTCGCCATTCTTTCTCTAACAATACTTTGTGAAGGTGGGCAGCAACAGGGCACATCACATATTCGGATGTACAAGTTCCCGGACGTGGACAACAAGATTGCTCAACGATCTTCTTTCCAATCGGATCGAGTAAGCATAAAATGGAATCGAAGGGGTACAGCAGTGCTTGTCACAACGATGACAGACGTTGATAAGACTGGTGTTTCCTATTACGGAAAAACGGCCTTGGAGTATCTGGATGTCAAAGGTACCTTTACCGCTATGTTCTTTTTTAACATGAGTTCACCACGCAGCGACGTAACTGGCACGGTTTACGGCGCAAGCGCAAACCTCGTATTTAATACTATCTCACACCTTGCATTATTTCAGGTGAAGCTTACAGAGTACAATTGGACAGCGCTGGAGCAGGTGGGGGAGAAGGTGGGTTTGTACTAACTAGTTTACGCTACTTAATAATTATTATTTAATTATAAATATAAATTACCTAAATTAATTTCCTCGAATTTATTCATAGGTGACCTCCATGCCTGTCAATGGAGTCCAAATTCCACAGAATTTTGTATAATTGTTGGGAAAATGCCAAATACTCGTGCTGCATTGTTGAATTTGAAGTAATATGTAATAATAATGATCCTATACTAAGGCTTGTGTTACAACATATTCCTATCAATACTGCCTTCGTATTGTTGTATCGTTTTTGTACCATTTTCTAGGGGTGAACGAATCTTAGATATGGACGTTGCAGCTCGAAATGAGATTTACTTTAATCCACAAGGTAACATTGTTCTCGTCTGTGGCCTTGGGAATCTTCCTGGTAACATCGAAGTATGGGAATTGAAGAAGCACAAGAAATGTATCGCCAGGTTTCGCGCTCAGAACGCCACGCAAGTCGAATGGCTCAATGGTAAACTACCGCTTGAGCCCACCGATTTTGCAAACAAAAAACGTACAAAACTAATAATTTCGATTTTACAGACGGTGCTCATTTTATTACTGCAACGACTGCCCCTAGAATGCAAGTTGACAATGGTTACAAAGTTTGGGACTTTACTGGAAAATCTGTTTTTGAATGGAAAGCAGTGAAACATCTTTTTGGCATCACATCATTCGCAGCTCATGAGCAAGATCGTAGCTTCCCAGACGAAAAATTAGAAGCACATGTCAAAAGTACTGCGAAAATGAATTTAAGTAAGGAACCGTTTTATCCTTGTTTTAAATTATTTTTTAATCTATTAAAGTGTCGTTCTTCTTTTGGTAGAAGGAGAAAATGCTCCGGTTTATGTACCAGTTCATAAGAGAAAAGGTGTCATTGGATCACCAATGCCCGCAAAGCCAGTACCCCAAACAAAATCAGGGACAGGATCAGGAAACGCTGCAGCGAGTAGTCAGGATTCTGATAAGGAGAAGAAGATTCGAAGTCTCCAGAAGGTATGTGAAAGGCAAAAATTCGAAAAAATACCACGATATTTTAAAATTTTAACCATGATAATAAGTGTATTAATTTTGAAACAGAAAATTCAGGGCATCGAGAAGTTAATAAGTGAAAGAGACTCCGGGAAAAAGTTGGAAATTAATCAACACCAAAAAATCGAGGGTTTAGATGCTTTAAAGGAAGAACTCGATGCCCTAAGCGTTTCATGATGAAGGAATTTGATTAATAAGATTATTTATTCTTATTATGTCCAGTGAACATTCTACTGCTACGAACCGTTATTCTGTCCATTAGTTCCACTGTTCATATCCTGACTTCCGGTTTTCGGTAAAAACCAATTGACATGCGGGAACCGTAAACTTCGGTTTGCCTTAACTTCTTCCCTAATTTCTTGGAAGTTCATTTCAGTGTTGTGCTGTCGTTATGATTTCCGGACAGATGGAGGAGCTACATTTTTCTGATCACTTTCTCTATGGGGGAAAACTGTTGATCCTATAAACGATTTCGCCCTTTCCATTGTTCCAGCTTTGGCTTTAGGGTCAACGTAGACTCGAAATGTTCGAAAATATTCCAACAAATGTCCTGTTGTTTGTAGGTCTAATTTGTATTCAGCTGCCAGTACTTTGGCGCTATTTTTCTCAGGATCTGTTGCATGCTTGTCAAGGAGTGTTAACAACTGACGAAGTGAAAGTTTACCGGGCGGGATTTTGATAGGGTCATCATGTAATCCGTAAACGTTTTCATGTGATGCACGATCTTCAGGAAGATGTTTAGATTTGATAATTGGATTATCACCCGTCGATGTTACGTATACTTGTGAAAGGTTTTTAATTTCTTCAGGCGTTAACTTCCCTTTTGTTAGGAGATTCGGATCTATTAGACATAAATAGAATACAGTTTCGCAAGACCTTTATAAATTGTCCATTAAAAAGTTAACTAAACGTACCACTTTTAATTTCACGCATAACTTTCTCCAAGGATGGGTAAGTGGGGGCTTGAGTAGGTTTATCCTTTGAAATTATCTTGAAAGCACGGCTTTCCACATTATAATTTTTAAGTGGGCGACCTAATACAGCTTTAAGTTTGCTGCCAACTTTACCCATGATACGTAGAGGATTTGGTATTAATTCAGTTCAATAATTAACACAACAAGTACAACACGCCAGCGGCGCTGGAAGGATAATGACAGATGACACGAAAGAAGCACGACCAGCTGATGACACGATAGAAGCACGACCAGCTGATGACACGACAAATCTGAGTAAAAAGCGAGCGGTAATTTATCCCAAATTATTATCACAAATAAGTATTTAACGAAACTTGCAATTGTACTTACTAAAATTAGAGGAAACTTACTTAAGATCAGTTGATGACTAGATAAATCGCAATTTGCAAAATGGTCAAAGGTCAACCAACTAAAAAACGTCCCGTTGCTTGCTTGTTAACACCAGACTCGGTTAAATAGGTGTCTCATCTACATATATCCTGGGCTTTATTCACAGTAAGACGTAAAGGTCAAAAGTTGCTTTTACTTGAAACTTTTAATTATCTTCAGATTAAATTGAAGAAACTAACCGCAATTTGCCAGTAACTTGTCGGTAATAATGCCAACAACTATTTTTTGTATTTTTAAAACTTAAATTTTAAGTAAATTTTTAAACAAATCCCGCGTAAAAAACGCTGTGTTTCAGAGAGAATTTTTGTAAATTTAATTTTTGATTCATTAAGTAAAATTTAATTTAACGTACATAGAATTATATATAATATTATATAATTATATATATATATAAAGTAAATAGGATATTTTATTTTAATTATAATTCTAATTACAGCAGGACAGTAGTAATTGCAGACATAGATGAGTTGGCCAGAAATACAAAGCTTACTACAGAAGCTTAAAATGTACTTTTTACTGAATTCAAATTTTAAAATTGTTTTAAAATTTTACTTTATTTTAT
>JABASL010001390.1:0-11138 GCA_019775825.1 Neanura muscorum
TAAATTCACATTCAAAGGAAAAACTCATATAGTTTCCATTGGGTAATACAAATTGGACGGTTCTTTAAATTACTAACTGTTCCATAACTTCTATTTTGGCCTTTTCCTTTATAAAGCCGTTTTATGTCTTCAAAAAATGTATACAACTTTTTTTCAAAATATGCGTGTCTCGCTATCATCACATTTTTTTAAAGTTTTAAATTTAGCAACTTTTTTTTTTTTTTTACAACTTTTGAAATTTTTTATTTTAAATTAGTTGGCATATTTAGATTGCAATTGCTAGAATTTTATTATTGATTATATTGTGAGATCTGCTTGATTTCCAACTGTCTTTAATCCTGGCTCATAACCCTTGATACCTAATTTTAACATTACATTGGAAGGGAAGCCACCTTTTAAAGAATGGTGACAGTTTAAGCTTATGCTAAAGTCCAGTTAATCCATGGAATTGGCATTTCCTGGTATATTTTTGAACTTGTTAGTTTTACAAGATCATTTCTATTGCTTGGATCTTCTTGACTGTTAGTACACTACAGAGTACCAGAGAAGCTGGGAAAAGCATAGTGTGAAGTTGGAAGTGGAAAGATAAAAGATACGAAGATAAGAAGATGTAATGAAGATAATGGGCGCTTATCTTCCTCCTCTCTTCATCTCTGCTACATCAGAGTCAGAGTGAGAAGAGGAGTTAAAACAGTAACAGAGAAGAATAGAATAGAAAGAGAGAGAATAGAGAGAGAGCTCTTAATAATACGTGTCAATTGAGCATTAAAAACAACCTCAGACTCACCAAATTATAACCACACCACAATACAATTACTCATCATCATCATCCCATATTCTTCTCAACTTATACAGGATTCCAAACATATACTCACTCTACCCACTTCAAAAAAAAATGTAAACTCAACCAATTAAACTTATCCACACCAAACATAAACAACACCCAACCACCCGCAAAGTTATTTCACAAAATCTCTACTAAATCTCAACCAAAAAATCTACCTTTGAATCTTTCCGACACATCCGCTCCTAAATTCTCAACCCCAAAAACCGGTAACCAACAGCAGTCTGACCCGAATTGTTCAAAACTTCACAACTTCCACCATGACCTGCTACATTCGAGAATATTTTTGAACCAATAGAGCTTAGCATTCGACCCCTCAGCCTTAGCCCTAAGGTTAGCCCCTCAGCCTTAGCCCTAATGTTAGCCCCTCAGCCTTAGCCCTAAGGTTAACCCCTCAGCCTTAGCCCTAAGGTTAGCCCCTCAGCCTTAGCCCTAAGGTTAGCCCCTCAGCCTTAGCCCTAAGGTTAGCCCACTCAGCCTTAGCCCTAAGGTTAGCCACTCAGCCTTAGCCCTGAGGTTAGCCCTAAGGTTAGCCCGTCAGCCTTAGCCCAAAGCTTCGACCCTCACCCTTAGCCTTAAGCTTCGACCCCTCAGCCTTAAGCTTGGGCCCCCCAGCCTTAAGCTTGGACCCCTCAGCCTTAAGCTTGAACCCCTCAGCCTTAAGCTTCGACCCCGCTGCCTTAGCTTCCGATCCTTTAGCCTTAGACTTCTGGGGAGGTAGTATAGAAGGGACTGGGTGATAGCTTCCTATTCTTGAACCAGGGTAAACGACACTCAAGGGCTACAACGGGGGAACTTCATCAATTTAAAAAAAGATCCACAAAACACTTCAAGTTCAACAAAATGGTGAATAATTCAAAGCGATCATCAACCCAGGTCGACAGAGATACACACCATTTACTTAACCTTTCTTCTAAACAGCTCAAACACGAGCGCCCATTCTGCCTTTTAGAAAGCTTTTTCTGACGAAAGTTAACGCATTGGTGAAAGTGCTCAAAGTGGAAAAACTACACCCACGCATTTGCCACAAGGTTCAAAAATAAAACTCGAAGGATTGGCTACCCTTGACCCTGGACAAGCACATCAGCTCGCCGATTTTCCAATGCTTGAGAGTTTGCGCTTCACAAACGCTGCTTGTGGACCTATCTTGAGGGTTAACAAAAACAGTGCAAAGGCTTCACCTCTGAAATAAATTCATACTGCGCTTTTCACTTGACCTAGTGGCACGTTTTAACCTCAACGCCAGTTGAACTTCTTTAACCCTTAGGTTAGCCGAGAATCACAGAAAAAAGATCTGTAACTACGGGAAATGCCTCTTTTTAACATCCTAATCTCATTTAAATGTTGATCCCAATTTTCACTTTTAGACATTTTTAGAATCAGTTTCTGTTGTAATAAAAGTAATTTACAAGAATTGTTACAAGACTTATAACTAACCAAGAGCGAAATCCTTGCAAGAAACAAAAGGAGCAGCAGCAGCAGCATCCAGCTTGTGCTTGACTATAAGGCCCTTCATCAATCACTTCATTTCATTTGCCTTGGTGCTTCCGCCTGCCTTTGCCTGGCTGGAAAGTAAATCCTTCCCCTTTCTCCTTCCCCTGGTTTCCCCGCTACAGCTACAGAATAACTGAATAATTCAAGTACAAGAGGAGAAACTCTCTTCGCCTAGTGTCAGAAGTGTAAGAGTGAGTAAAGGCAAAGGGTTCATGCTATTCTGAACACACAGTGCACACAAAACAAAACACAAAATTACTTCCAGTTTTCTAAAAGTACCTTAGTACTATAGTACTACATCTCCACCTTAAGTTTTACAAATAGACAGATACCTTACTCAAAACGGTAGCAAGCAGCGGCGGCGGTAGCTGAGATCGTGTCCTTAATGCAATTAATTAACAGACCTGCTACACTGCGCCAAAACTCCATTTGTACTTCTAAAACTCATTTCCCATAAATCCTTGAATCGCTCCGTCGGTGATGTTGAATCTCTCAGGCACCCAACTTTTCATCGTAAGGACCCACGCACAAAATTACTTTTACACAAAAGATTTTATATCTTCCCAATCCCAATCATCCCTTTACCTTCCAAGTAAAATTTCAAATCCAAAGTGCAAGTATTAAGTGAGTGACTGACTTGAGTGAGCGGTGATGGTGAATTTTACTTTACGAAAGTTTTTGAAAGAATTGAAAGACGAACCTTTTCCCCAAACCTAGTCCAAACTTTAAGTCCCCCGGTCCTTTTTCTTAGAACCCAAGTGACTATAGCCACTTCGTTGGAACCATAAGGATCCTTGTAAATGTGTGATAAAACGATGTTGGAAAGGTCACCATCCTCTGAGGATACTCCTCCCTCTTTTACGAAAATCATGACCTTTTTAACCCAAAATCCATTCAAATATAACATAACATCATAAAACAAGCCCATAAGACCTCAAAACTCAAACTCAACACAGAAAAAGGTGTCGATTTAAGGATCCACATAAGTTTGTGTCGCTCAAAAGGGTCATGAATTCAGAATCTTGAGTGCCTGCAATTTATGTCTGAAACGCCTACATTCTGATTTTACACAGTTTCAACTTCAAAATGATTCTGAAACTGCCACTGAATCCACTGCAACCCCTCTGCATCTGGAGAAACCCGAAACGCTTGAAAACTCAATCTAGAGCGCATGAACTCTCCTGAAGAACGGATATGAATCGGCTGACATGAAGTCTGAACTCATCTAATCTACATCACACGAAGTCTGAATTCATCAAAGCTACAGCACACGAAGTCTGAACTTGAACCTCCTAAAACCGTTCAGAATTGTTTTTATATGAAACCTGCGTCAAAAGCATCTGGAAAACTGAATCTGGATTCCAGACTCGATACTCGAACCTAATTTCTGTCCTCCCTGTATGTGAAAATGCAAACAAAAGTATAAAAACTTTGTTTGCAAAAACTCAACTTTTCTTCTATCCAAAATTTTTGGTATTGAAGAGAAAACTTTTGCTTCTTCGATGTTTACTTTTCCTAGATTGAGTATTCTAAAAATATACATAAATGAATCGTAAATAAGTAGCATCCTTGCATTTTCATGACCTCCGACTCGGAATAGTCTCAAAGAGTATAAATCATGAGATGATTCTAAAGAATTGAGGATGAGACATGAGATGAAGAAGAGTGAGGACATTTAGAAGAGAAGTGGACAGATTAAAGGATATGATAGGAAAGTGGAGAGTCCAGTTGAAGATTCTTTTTTGTCTTTGTGAGAACTCTGTTCTGTCTGTAGAGTGTAGCTGTAATATAGTAGAAAGACAATAGAAAGAAGAAAAAAAAATAACTCGTTCCTCCTCCTGAGCCATGCCATGCCAAGGGTAATAAAAGTTTGAGTTCCGCCTTGGAGGGATTCTCAATAATAAATTGCTTCCTTTTACTTCTTCTCCACTTGCACTTTAACAGACACAATCTGAAGAGACCCGAATGAATTAGCATCTAAATTCCAAACAATTACAAAAAATGTGCATCCCTTTTAAATAATACAAAACACTAAATACTTAAGATTTCATACTTTACATTGTACATTTTTCTCAAAGAAAAGTACAAACTTTTCGGCTTTCGACCTGGTAGGCTTAAGACCTACCAAAGCTTTTCGGCTTAGCAAATCACAAAGGATACTTAAAAATGATCGGATCCAAAGATTTGCAAAGTATTATTGAACAACGACGAGAATGCAAATTAAGTTCTCAATTGCAAATACGAAAAAAATCATCGTTAAACGAATCAAGCCTTCTGGTCAAAGCTTGCACAAAAACTGAGACTCCGATTGTATCGATTTACACAAGAATTTAGCATCGGTAGTCTAATCTCAATTTCAAAACGAAAATGCGAATCCTTGTATTTCATTGCTACTTTTTGCACATGTTTAGAAGGAACAAAACATGTTTTGGCTCAATGCTCAATAAATGTTATTGCAAGATCATCCAAGAAAATGAAAACACTAAACAATAAATGTTTCTTATGGAATCACTTGATACTGCGGCATAAAGGTCATGTTATGCACATTTTTCGGAACTATTTCGTGTTTCACAACGTGACAACTTCTGTCACAAGTACTGTCACAAAGCGTTCCTAAGAACAATGTATTGGAATTTACCAATGTACTACGGAAATTTCAAGAGCTTACAATTACAACAACCTGAAACCACTATGAAACGACGGTTATCACAAATCAGCGGTTTGAACGCCTATTCACCAAAACTTTATCATTAGTGATGGAACTAATTAGTAAAGTGTGTAACACATAAACTTACAAAACAAAATGCAAAGATTTTGATTGATTAATTTTTCTGAGTGACGGGGAAGTGTATCCGCCTGGCCACTGGGGATTATTTGAAAGGATACAATTCACAAGTAATCAGAATCAATCGATATCTTAATGGCATATAAATGTGAACTAAGATTAAGTTCAGATCTGGTAGTTTATTTGTTCTAAAAATTAGAACAAACAAATTAAATTTGTAAAACACTGGGTGTTTACATCACATATATTATAAGTTATGTGACGCTTCAATGTCTTTGCGTGGGGTCGGATAAAAAATATATTTATAAGAGCACCACCACAGCCTGCCTGCTGCATCAGTCTCTCTCGGCAAGACCGAATAAAGAAAAATCTAATCTCCATTCATCTAACACGGCCACTACGAAGTCAAAGGCAAAAAGAGAAACGAGGACAAATGAGAGAACCGCCTTCCTTTCTATTTCACAAGAAGAATCTAATGCGCCAAACTGATTCTGCAAAGGATTCGCTTTTTGCGAGAATTTTTTTTTTGGCGAAAAGATTACTAACGTTCAGAACTTCAGAAAGATTCAGCCTCAACAAAAGTCTTAACTCAACTCAAGCTCATCTCTGTGGAATGTTGGTTAAGCCATTCTTCAGAGACGTCAGAAATCTCTCAAAACAAAAGTTAGCCCGAGTTGAATTAGCGTTGTCCCCGTGCAAAGAACAGAAGCCTGACACAGATTGTCAATCACCCGAATTCCCAGGGACTGACTCGTGAGACATGACCTTATGTCACAGGTCGAAAAGATTGTCCACCCGAAGAATTGACACGAGAAACAACCGGCCAGAAGTACACGCACATGCGCAAAGGATTTGTGGCTCAAATGGTCAGAAATTCTGACTCAGAATCCAGAAGGCCCACAGCGAGGATTTCTCTGCCAGTCACAGGTCTAAAAGACCCTTAAACAGTGACAATGGTGGGCGTTATATCTGGATCGTGGATCCCCAGAGATCCATCTATATGTCCATTAAATCAATAGTTCCCAGAATATCCGTCGTCTATTAATAACAATGCCAGGAATATTCCCAAGACCATTGTTGCCCAATTCATATGGTATAGAAGGATACTCATATTACTGTCAGATTTCAGAGTGCTTCCAGAAAGCACCTTAATGTCACAGCAGAAAAGCTAAAGGAATTGACAAGGGAAAGGGTTATGTTACAGATACCCAAGAATCCGCGTAATGGCTTCTGATGGGAAGACATGTGCAAAAAGAGGATCAGATGAGCTACTTGATTTTAAGGCCAAGGAAGCTAAAAATCTTGAGCCCATGGGTCACAGGTCAAAAGTGTTTATTACCAAAGAACGACTATCATTAACTGAAATTGTAACCAGATTCCACTTGAGCAGTCAATAACAAATAACAACAATTGAAAATTAATCTCCGCGGAGCAGAATCAATCACATTCGAGGGCTCTTTCTACGTCCGGTGTCTAGTGACCTTTAGCCCAAACCTAGTCCTGTTATATAACATCACAAATGATGATTCATCCGATGTCATAGGTCAGCCATATCAGGTTGACTGTCTGTAGGATCAAAATATGGATCACTTCGGCTAATTTTAATTAGGACGCTTTCAAAAGTAGACTCAGATCTGATTCCCTTTCAACATTGAGTCTTGACAAAATTCGTTTCATTCCCAGTGTATCCTGTCTTCCTGTGACCATGACCAAAGAAAGGGCTAAACACTTTTTATAACCTAAAACAGTACAGACACGAGTGAGGTAGGCGGTGGTAGGAGCCTAGGACCACCCTCAAGTGTCCATGTCCTTTTATCATTACACTCAATTCCATTGTGTTCTTCAGTTTCCTGCCGCCTCTATCAATAATTACAACAATTTACAATACAAATTAGCAGAAGTTAAACGTGTGTTAGTGTCTTTCTGGCGCAATTCTCATCAAATACATCTTCCCCTACTCCTCGATAGCATCCTCGATAGCACTGCTAAGCATTTTTCATGCCATAGTAAAAATGTGGCTGTCAAAGTACTAAATCAAGTACAATAGCATTAGCGAAAGCTATAGCGTAATAGTCTAGAGCTTCTCATCGTCAAAACACTACTAGCTTTAGTATTCATACACTGCTGCTAGCTTTTAAGGCCAATAGGCTTGCCCTCGTTTCTAGTTTGCATTTACTCTAGAAGCCTACAGCTTCACACTAGTCATTAAGCTAGAAAGTAAAAAAAATTAAGTGGTTTACGTAGTTATGGATCCGATTTATGAAGAGATGAAGTCGATAACCATCATGGGTGGTAGGATGCCTTGTGGAGGTGACCCGGGATCGGGAGAGGTGATCCTTTCCGTAGTGTGATTCTGTAGAAACGCTGAGGATATGACACTCTTAATACAATGGAGAGGCGAGAGGTGTTGATTCTGTAAGTGGCGTTAATTGACGTATTAATTGATACCCGCTGAAAGTGGTATGAAGAGCCCAACGGCGTAGAACCTTATCCTTCGGTAGGTGACACTAAACTGAGCTTTACTTCTATCCTTACCCTCAGACTACTCCAAAAGCCTCTCAGCCACCGATGTACGAATCCTTCTTTTCGTTCGTGCATCCTGAAGCAGCTGCCTTTCCCCCTTAATAATCCCATTCACTGATGAAATAGAAATGCAACTTCTGCCTTTGCTTATTCCTTCTTCCTAGGGTATAACATTGTAAAGTATTGTAATAAAAGTTTTTGGCCCTTGGCACTTAAAGTCCTCTTCTAAACCAATTGGTGGCTGACTGACCTGATCCTGTGCCTGGGCCCTTGAGCAGGCAGGCAAAGCAGCAGGTAACTCACTCCGTCTGGTTCCTCCTCTCTTATGCACCCACTCAACAATTAACTCACTAATCACCTGAATCACAACAATTAAAGTCACCAAACAATGGTAATTAATAAGATTAACTTTTCATAATTAAACCATTTTACTCTACTTTCTTACCTCACGCAACATGGCGAAACGGAGCCTTGAGGAGACTATACAGTGGTGGGTGACTGATTTGGTTTTACCTAAACTGAAGGACCTGAACTTCCAGGTCCTCAAGTGCTAATCCTTTCTGTTCAATCGTCCAGCTCCAGCACCTTCTCTTCAGCGTCGTCAGCCTCCTGAGCCGTCAATAAAAGGCTGCGTAGGCGGAAGGAACCCGGGAAGCGGAGCCAAATGTCACGATTGATGTTTTGGTACATTTCTAGTTAAGTACACAGGGCTCCTTCAAGGTCAAGGGCATGATATTGTCAACAGTAAAAAAAAGCTACGAAAACTGCAATGAACTTTGACCTAAGGTACAGCAAGATCCAGTATCCAGCAAGCTCACAACAACTGCCGGGTCGTGGAGCTCGTGACGTTCTCGTCTAGAACTGACAGCCAGTGACCTTGAGAAAGAGCAAAACAGTTTTTTCTCTTCATTCAATCTTCCATCCNAACAACTGCCGGGTCGTGGAGCTCGTGACGTTCTCGTCTAGAACTGACAGCCAGTGACCTTGAGAAAGAGCAAAACAGTTTTTTCTCTTCATTCAATCTTCCATCCCGCGGCGCCGATTTTTCAGTAAGTGAAAAAAAAATCTTTTATCACTGACGAAAATAATAAAATGGACTTAAATTAAATTAATTTAATTACAATTTTTATACAACTAATATATTATATTTACATATTAATATTTTTATTACTTTCGCAAATATTTATAATGTTCAAATCGTGTATTGGTGTTGCTGCAAATCGGCGTGGATTTCTATTTTCGATTATCTTTGCAATAAATATTAATGAAAAATTATTAATTCTAAATGAATTAATATAGTTATTTTTTTACGAACTCTAAATTATAATACTTTCAAATTTTCAAATAATATTCCATTTTAATATTATTCCTTTACTTCGCATATTTTCAATATAATGTACTTTTGTCTTCACTCCTTGATCAGTCCTTGTGATTGTGTTGTTACGATTTTTAATTATTTTAATTAAATTTTAATGATTTCAATTATATTTCAATTAATATTGAAATTATCACATCTTTCTATATGAAAATCATGAAATCAACGAAATCACAACGCCTAACCTTGAAACACAGAATTCGCGTTATTTTTATGTATTCAACATTTTCACCGGAGCGCGGAGGCGTCCTATCAGAAATTCTTTTCTAGCGTTTTAATTAAATATTTTGATAAAATGTTGTAAATTCAACTTAATTTTTTTAATAAATAAGGAGGAAATTAAATCTGCACGATATTTGAAAGTATTAAAAATAATTTTCAAATTTCAGTTAATAAATTTAAGGAATGCATTGTCACATATCGTTTTATATTTCGACAACGTTCGAAATAATTTCGAACACGCTCGAAAAATTTCGAACACGTTCGAAAAAATTTCGAGCAATTTTGGTTTTACAATACAACAGGTATAATTTAGTTAACTGGAAGTTGAAAATTATTTTCAGATTCTGAATTTGTCGAATATTTGCTTCAACTTTCCTATTAATCAAACTAATTCGTAATATTTCATCCGTTTAATTTGATTTAAGGTGTCAGATTAATTGAGTCTTGTAAAAGAGAATTGTAAACTTTGGGATTGTTCTAAAACGACATAAAATTGACCCGTTTAAGGGTCCATTTCCTTTTTCCTTCCTGCTTAAAACACGAGACAAAAGATCCTTGTACCCTTAAACTTTTGTGTCGTCGACGTACGTTTCTCCCACTTAAACTTACAGCATCCCATCTTCATTTTCCTTCTCTAAAAAGCATATTCTTCTCTACCAAAAAAAAAGCTAACACAATTGCTGGTTCGAACTGCGTCCATTCCTTCCTTCCACCACGGGATCTTTTTTCTCGTGTCCTCATTCTTCTTTCGTCGTCTTCCAAAGTCATCAAAGCGTGGTGGTGGTTTGGTTGGTGGCTAAAGGTCGCGCACAGTGACTGTGGGCTTCACACACCGTGCTTTGCCCTGGGCTTAAGCCACAGTTCCTGCACGTTGTTGCAACTTTTGGAGTCCACCGTGGTGGTGATACAACCAACACCACTTGAGGTAACGAAACCAACTTGAGAGAGACTTACTTCTCCCAAGAGATGAGAAATGAGCTCAGATGAAAGTGGATGGGAAATTAAGGAGTGAGTAGAGGCCATAATTTAACTAAAACCCACATCACACCAACCAAAACCATTTTCTTCAAGCCATTCCAGCTCTTCTTCCAGGCCCAACTTGAAATCTTAGATGGGATTAGAGTTCTAATTTATTTAGACACAAGGAACACTGCTTAATTCTTGATTCTTTTAAGTTATACCTACAAGAATAGCCGTTAGTATTCCTTGTACTAAATCAAAACTAGAGGCAGTGTAATCGCTGCGCTTCGTGTCGATAATGACGAATTTGCTAGTAATCGGAGCTCGGAATCTTCTAATATTATCTTGAAAATGACTATCGATCCCACAGAAAATTACGTTTCATCAATTCCGGAAATATTTGCTTATTCCTCCTCTTGAACAGAAACTTGTCTCCAGCGGAAGGATCATACCCAATCTCGTATTTCATTCCAGGAACCTATATAAGACAAGAGTTTAAACGTGATTGGTTTTTCACAGGATCCCGGCATGAATCCACCAAGAGATTGAACACATAAATTAACCGAGAATTACAGAAATATTTTGTTAAAGTTCGGAGTTAGATTACACTTGAACCTAATTTTGTAACCGGGCTTGGTTTATCTTTTCTAAGTCGTGGCGCTTTGTAAAATAAATACCATACTTTTTTGTACTTGCACCAAACGTTTTTGTTCACTACTTGGAAAATACAGGTCACTGCCTAGCGTTGTAAGGACTCACCGTAGCCAATTTGTCCCACAGTGCCTGCTTGTCTTCTGCGGTCACAAATTCAGCGTCGCATTCGTAACTATTCGAATTTAATTGGGTAGCAGTTATGATGAAGTGCTTCCTATGTGTGTATCTGCAAAAGTTCACGATTTATATCCTTAGAATAATTATTTAAAAAAAAAATAATG
>JABASL010001391.1:0-11135 GCA_019775825.1 Neanura muscorum
CTAAAGGAAATAGAATGGAGTTTAGGAGTTATGGAAAGACCTCGACTCATATTATTTAATGGAAACAATTGGAAGAATTTAAGAGATCGGTTAGAGAAAAAAGAAGAAGGAAAAGAGAAAGTGGTGAAAGCAAAAAATAGAATTTATGGACAAAGTCAGAAGGAGGAAAAATAATATAAAAGTTTAGAAAACTGTGCCTCTACTTCTTCTCCCCTCGCCTCATTGACTCCTTCACTCAAGGAAGAAAACAAGAAAAAGTAACGAAACAAACCCAAAAACCGAAACCTAAACCTAAGTTAACCGAACTTTCACCAAACTCACGTCTTTTATTAAGTGTCAGAAACTAGTTTATGATTTCGCCGTGTATGTTCGTTTGTCCGTCAGTTTACGAGTCAAGTCAACAAAAATAGCCCTCACCTAAATTTAACCAAACCTGCCTTAACCTAAAACAATAAATAGTATATAAACTCTATAAATTTAACACCTTGTCTCATGGTTTCTCCTTTGTTCGTCGGGAGATCGTTCGTCTGCGCCGTATTTGTCGGCGGCACTGTCCCGCAGCGGTAATGTTCGTTGGCGGTATTGTTCGTGGGCGGTACTGTTAGTCGGCGGTACTGTTAGTCGACGGTGCTGTTCGTTGGCGGTGCTGTTTGTTGGCGGTACTGTTCGTCAGCGGTGTTTTTCGTCGGTGGTACTGCTGGTTGGCGGTACTGTTCGTCAGCGGTACTGTTCGTCGGCGGTACTGTTCGTCGGCAGAACTGTTCGTAGGAAGTACTGTTAGTCGACGGTGAAAAATTGACGAAAATTGTGTTCGTCTGACTGCGGCGCGTACGCTCGTCGGTTACACCCGTTTTACAAAGGGGTTTTTCTTAATAAATAGAACGCTTACACTAACCTAATCTAACCTAACCACATCACTTAAATTAGTCAAATGGCTTTCAAGGCTCAATGGTTTGAGTAAGGTTCAATTCCAAACCTAAACTTAGGTTAGAGTTAGGTTAGATTTAGGTTAGACAATTGAACAAATGTGGCAAGAATTGAGTAAAGTTTACCCACATAAGCATTATTCTGTGAAGAAAGGAGTAAGAAAGGTTTCTATTATTTTTATGGACTCTTTTGATTGGTCAATTTATTTTGTGCTCCTTCACCGTTTCTCTGTTGCCGCTCAAAAGATTTTGAAATAATGTTCTTCCATTATCAATATTTCCACTTTATTCTTTCACGCTCTCATTCCGCTAAACCATCAACAACACTTTCTCAAACAACGTATTTTCTACTTCAATTCTCATCAAAGGAAAATCAAATGGGAGGAAAAGGAGGACGTACAAGGGAAAGTGGTCAAGTACGAAGGCCAATCATGCTTTCTCTCAAACTTTGATTCAATAAATTACTTGAGTCAAGCTCAAGGACTCATTGACCGTAACTACTTAAGATATTTCAGCAAATCAGTGAGTAAGAGATATTAAATACACGAACGCATGGGCTCAGGAATCTACCGTTCATGAGTCAAATGTGAGTCAGATTTGTGAATCTTGAGTCGCAAATCCCACTGTCAAGCCCAGTTTGTATTTCAATTTTGATGTCGAATTTACTGAAATTTTTAAATTTTGAGTCACTTGCCTACCAATGCCTAAGACTCATATGTTACAACCAAGAACTCATGAGTCACGAGTCCTAACTCGTGAGTCATGAACAATTCTAAAGAATATGGCATATCAAATAGTCATTTACAGCGAGTTGAGTCATAGCAAGCCGTTGAGTAAGTCAATCAAAGTCGGATGGCTCAAACTAAGTCGAATTTTTACTCAGCTTAATGTTATATTTCAAGAGTTAGCTCGAAATGGTTCTTAGACGAATCAATGACTCATCACGACTCTGTTCTCGTAGTACGAGTGGATAGGGTATCGCTCTATCCAGGAGTGGGCGGCGGTTCGAGTCCAGCCGTCGCCTCACACTTTGGTGGTTTTTCTCAAAAGGGGTTCCCACCAGACTTGCCCAAATGGGGTGTGGGGAATGGGAATCCCCCCAGAGAGTGGATGGGATCGGGGGTAGGTGTGGTGACTAAGCCGATGGTTGCGGTTGTGAAGGATAGCGGCCGGTATGCGTACGACCACTGTTCCTGTCTCCGCCTGGATTGCGGAGTTGTGTAGGGCCCCAGTGCATGCTCAGTGTCTAGCGGAAAGCCTCTCGTCGAATCCTCGGAACTTCCTGAGTCTTCCCCGAAGCTGAAACCGCCATCCTTCCCCATAATCCGAACGTAAAAACCCTGGCCCAAAGGGCCTTGATAAGCGGCAGTGCCGATGTCAACGAGTCTCGAAAAATAAAAATAAATGACTCATCACGTGAGTCGCTGCGGGGTACTATTTATTTTGCTTGATTGATGTAAATATATGCAGTGATGTAATATTCGGTGATTGCGATTGAACAGCAACAAACACAGATTCTAACCCAGTGAGGGGGTAATGACTCGGGTAAGAGTGAGTTATGAGTCGTGACTCAGTAGTGGAATCTCAATTTTCCAGGAGTAGGGTTCAGGAACTTAAGTACCTAGGGTTTTGGACTAATATTAATGTGGGCATGCCCTTTCAATTTATTTTTAACATTTTCTGCTTTAGGTTTCCTGGATCCGTAAACGTGATCTTCACGTTCTTACGTCAGAAATATTTACGTTTACGGGCGATGCTCGTTTTGCGGTTGTCCATCCCGAAAACTCGGATGATTGGAGTTTAGAAATTCGATTTGCGCAAGAAACGAGATGCTGGCGTGTACGAGTGTCAAATTAATACTGAGCCTAAAATGAACATGGCAATGCTACTCAATGTGGAAGGTAAGAAAAACTTGCTGCGCAAACGCCAAAAAAAATGCGTGCGTATCAAGTTAACCTTAATAGCGGGGGAAGCTGAAATTCGAGTTAGGCTATTACGCCCATTTTAAGCCTAAAGTTTAAGCTTCACTCCTGTCAGGGTTAAGTTGGATCACACTAACCCAAACATACTCAAAATTCCAAAGGTCATTGACCTTTAAAATATAACCTTCTAACTGACCTTGTAAAGGTCATTCACAATCGCAGTATGCATGCCATTTACTTTCAGATTCCTTGAAGTGATGTGTCTTTCTCTTTGCTTTGATTGTGTTGCAGATCGTGAAATGCTTTCGGAGCAAGGCATCCACTCCACTCGCCCAACCAAAGGTTCTTTCACACAGTTTTTACAACTCGATTTTATTTTTTGAAATTTCTGCCGCTTTACCGCCGCTGTCACTGCCACGGTTTTGAGTTCACCACTGCCACGGTTTTTTCCTTACAAGCTATAACAGGCTAAACACAATTTCTGCTGAGTTGCAATCCCTCTCATATTTCTTCTGCCTCTGTGTTCCTTCTTCTTTTGATTTAGTGTGATTGTGGTTTTTTTATATGGGGGGGGAGCAGTAGGTGATGGGAGTTACAGGAATAAGAACATGAAATATGTGGGTCGTCTACCCATAATTGGATTTCCATTCTGCCCAATGGGGACACAAGAATATTGAAATAGGACAAATTCAAAAAGCTCGCGACGCACGTTAGGTTTCACCTAAACCAAACATACAGGGCGATCAAATAAAAATTGGTATTCCCGACTTTCTCTTTCACGTATTCCCTTCTTACAACCTAAAAACATAAAAATTTAATTTTAAACCTAAACATAAACCTAAACCTACCCCTAAACCTAAACCCCAGAACCTCCAGGTTTGTGAAGCCTTTCAAAAAGCTAGGACTGGGGAAGGGCATATTCTAGTAAATTGAATGTGCTGAATTGATATTGAAAACTCCAGCCTTTGAAAAAATTCTGCGTTTAAAATATGACATTTTAAAAATAGGCAGATTTTTATTGGATCACCCTGTACTCCAAATTTTCCATATAAGCGGAAATGTTTTCCATTTTCTGGAAGAGAGATTTTATGGCACCTGGACAAGGCTAATGCTTTTACGAGCTTTGTCACACTCTAGTTCGGATTGTGAGCCCATGATAAGGAAAGAACAAAACTAAACATATTTTGTACTATTTCTGGTTCATAAGCAGAGCGGGAAACGACTCTTGGGAATAAAAATTCAAAATTCAAACTTTTTGAACAAGCTCTTACCAAAAAGGCTTTCGTCCCCGTAAACAGATTTCCGAGTAGAGGGAATTTTGAATTGTGAGTGATAAATTTGGCGTTAGATTTAATTGGGTGCGTGTCCTTAGGTTAGAAAGTGAGCTGTGAGTGAATGATGTAGTGTTCAATGGTAGAGTGTTTATGGTGTTGGAGAAATAATAAAATCCAGAAGGCCTTACACACAACAACGCTTACACTCCCAGAATCCTCCTTAATGACTTATCATTATTCATCCTTCCCTCCATCTACTCTCATTTTATACTGTCTCACATTCCCCAAAAATACTCCTTCTGGCAAATACGGAATCAGTACCGTATGAATTCAAATATTGGGCCGATAGTCATAAATCTGTATTTCAAGCATTGAATGTCATAGGAAGTGAAAGTCGCCTAAACTTTCACTCGTCACTGAGTGAATACCACAAATGGGGCTTGCGGGCCTTAGGCCTTGCAGCGGCTGTGGCTGTGGCTGTGTGTGTTAGCTGTGACCACCGGCCAAAGTTCGGAATGTTACGGTAACCCGAATCTGTGATAGTGTACAGCTCGCCTGTCCATTGGTGTTATGAACTTATACCCTCATCATCATTTCTTGACGTAAACAAACACCTACTCTGAACCTTTTAGTTGGACCAATCAGAGACCGAGTCAGAGAGAGAGAGAGAAAGAGAAAGGGCGCGTTGGCAATAAATAAATATTTGTGCACGCGGAGAGAGGGGATTAATTAGAAGGCGGGAATTTATGACTTTCTCCTGCAAGTGAGTGCTTCCTCCCGCCAAGCAGCCAAAGTCTCTTGGGCTTTTTACACTAGATCTAAATTTTCTCCTTAATCAGCTTTCTTTTCAAAATGAGAAATAAACAGGACAAGCCTGACACTTTTATCTCTTAGGCCTTGTCTCTTGAATTACAGAGTGCGGCAAAATAGACGCCAAAAATACAAAACACATAAAACATAAAGGACAGATATAAAAACATGGAAGAAAGTGCAATCTCTGGAAGGAATTGTATTATTCACTTTTGTTGTTTTACCCTCCTATTCCTCGTGCCCACACTTTCTTTTGTTGACGCTGCATTTCTGTCCTGCTTTTTGGCACCTCCTTCGTATGCGTGTGCAAATCGTACAGAGCTTCGCCAAAGTTGAAACTCGGCTTTCACCAACTTTCACTTTACAATTTTTATATACAAAATTTCGAAATTTAAAATTTAGAGCGTATGGGTACCACCTGGGATCACCAATGCGCCCTAGGCGCAGAAATTAGTTATTAATGAGTGTAGGGTAACACGAGCGCGCAAAAGACCGTTCTGGAGAATTATTGCGTTTGTGGTCTTCTGCCGTTTTAACTATTTAATTGTTGCCGCCTTTGGATCAAGCTGAAGTGAAAGTTGGTGAAAACTGGGACAAGCTTAAAAAATTTTTGTAAAAAAAAAACATTGAGGTTTATATTTTCACCTTGTTCTAGAAGCTCAAGCGAAGATTTGGGGGCCAGACGATGTATATGTGAAAACAGGTTCTACAATTAGTCTCACCTGTTCCGTGAATATCCAGTCTCAGCCACCTGGATCAGTGGCCTGGTACCATGGAAACGCTATTGTAGATTTCGATTCTCCACGCGGTGGAATTTCTCTTGAAACTGAGAAAACAGATGCTGCAACCACAAGCAAATTACTTGTTACCAAGGCAACGCTAGCAGATTCCGGGAATTATACTTGCCTCCCTTCTAATGCCCATCAAGCTTCCGTTTGGGTTCACGTTCTTAACGGTAAGGAAATTTTGCTACTACAACAAAGCTTCAAAAATATTTTTTCACATATGCACAGCGCCTTTTAATTCTTGTCCCGCTTTCTCTACTTTCTCTTTATTCCAGTCAGTTTTCTAAAATTTTGAAAGCAAATTTGAAGAATCCTTCTGTAGTGTATCATTACTAGTCCAGCGCCTTAGGCGCAAATAATTTAGTTCTATTTTCACAATAAGCGGATTTAAAAAAAGAGAAAGTAGAGAAAGCACGAAGGGACATTCGGAAGGGTGCTGCACAGAAATGTATACGTAAAAGGAGAAACTCAGAACCGCATTTCTTGAGATGCGCCGCAGATTTGAGCATTTCTGAAAATTAGTAGCGTTTTCTTTCCAATTGAACCTCCAAGGCCTGTTTTCAAAGTATGGAGAGAAAGTTCACTTTTTGGTCCCTTGGGGAGAAAGTACATTTTGTGAGAACGTGGTGTGATAAATTTTTTTGCAGATTTGGGACAAAGGATTTTTTGTATAAAAATTTTGCTATTGTATATTTTAAAAAGGAAGCACCTGGCGAAGAGAAAATAGAGGAGAAAGTTGTGTAAGAAATTAAATGCGGAGTAAACAAGGCTAAACAAGAGGTCTTTTCTCAAAATCCCATAAGCTCTTTAAAAAACTTTCTCTCAACTTTTTATTCCGCATCCATCCAATCTTTTGCCAAGGATTTTTCAATCATTATTTACAGTTATAACCCACCCTTTTGAAATCTTTGGTAAATAACTGCCAATATCCCAATTTACTTTTACTTTCTTATCTTTTTTCCCAGTAACAACCCAATCCGTAGCCCTTTTTATACTTGTTCCACTTTTTACTCAAAAACACGCCAATTTCAATTGACATCCAATGCAAATTGAAACTTATGGAAAAGTCTTTATTTGAAAAGCCTTATTTCTATTCCCAATTTCTTCGAATGCCAAATTCCTTCAAAAAATCTTCTCCTAATAAGGCAAACGAACTAGAAAATATGGGCCACACAACCTTAAGAACCTACTTCCTTTTACCTACTTTGAAAAACTTCAAAGTTTTCAAGGGATTTAGAGAAAAAAAACTTTTTTTTCTACGGAGCTCAAAAGAAAAAAAAAGCTTCCTTTTTTAAAAACACAAAACCAAAGTTTTTTAAATGACCGATGGGAAAATTTGAACAAAAGAAAGTTAAGAAAGTCAAACTCATTGATCTTGGATTTACTTTCTTCAAAGTAGACGAAAGGCTAGATGAAAGGCAATCAAAAACTTTGAAATGGTGTTACAATTTTATGGTGGGATTTTTAAATTTGCAAATTCAAACATTTGAGTTTTCGCGTGCTTCATTTTGTGCTTTCTGTTTCCAGGTGAGCATCCAGCCGCAATGCAGCATGGAGAACACGGAATAGCATCCACCATTTCTTCACCACTCGTCATCTTTACGTCAGCCTCCATGCTCACTTTTCATTACTTTAGATGATAAAATATGACTCAGGAGGAAATAGATAGATGAAAGGGGCAAAAAATAGGCGGATGGGGGAGCTTTACTGGAGAACGAAATTGAGAAAATTTATATCGAGAGAAAACCTGTGATAAAATTTAAACTTAATATTATTGTTAAATTTAAAGCTAAAAGAATCCAAAGTTTAGAAATAGTGACTCATAAAAATTTAAAAAAAAAATTTAAAACAAAGAAATAAGAAAAAAGGACGGTAATAGAAAAAGTTTTAGGACTGAAAAAAATCAGAGACAGAATAATAGAATTCTTAAGAGCAGAAAAGACTCAACTTCACTTCACTTTCACCTATAAAAAAGAAATGAGCAAGAATAAGTCATTTCCGACTTTCTCCTGATTTCCATAGTGTGCTGCCACTAAAGTCAGAGTTAACTATTTTCCTATTCTACTTCTTTTGTATTGGAGGCAATTCCCTATCACAAAAGGGTTAATAGGATATCCTTAGGCACTGGGTTAATGTTCTCCTATAGGAAAATATCGTATGCCAAAATCTATTGGGTTACATTCTAAGGCTCCATACTACTCCTGAACCGATAATATGGGTAATCCAGCGGAGACTCATCCTTCCCCATGGATGTGCATACGCTTATGCCCTGGGGCGATATTGAGCCCTTGAACCTCTTCAGAACATTAACCTTCATGGGTGAAAATCTTGAGATACACGATCCTAGTGACATCCTAAAGGACAAAGTAATAAAGTAAGTTAACCCTTATACCCTTATATAAGGAATTAGCTTTGCTATGGATTGTTATCCTATGTTTGAAGCCGCAAAATGGGTTAATAGGAGTATATCCTATAGGTTAAGGTCCCCGTGCATTTGATATTATCTTGGGTTAAAAATCCTATCGGCATACCCTCTTTCTGTGCGAATATCCTACACCCTACTCGACACTACACACTATGTGTAGTGTCGAGCACGATTGATAATACATGGGTTAACGGCCGTTGGGTTAATAGCTTGTAGGTATATTCTACAGGTGACAAATTTCTACAGAAAGTTTTTTAATGTGAGTTCAACTTTCTCCGCNATGGGTTAACGGCCGTTGGGTTAATAGCTTGTAGGTATATTCTACAGGTGACAAATTTCTACAGAAAGTTTTTTAATGTGAGTTCAACTTTCTCCGCTTTCTCTTTTTTTCCGTTTTCTGAAAATCTGAAAACAAAGTAAGCCCATCTGAAGACATCGTTTACTTTCTATCCAACCAGCCAATCGTTCAAGATTCTAAAATCCCAAAATTTTGTTTCTAATTTCTCAGAAAACGAAACAGAAAAAAGGGAAAGCAGAGAAAGTTGAACACACAATAAAAACTCTCTGTAAACTCTCACGGGATAAAAACCTGTGAACATATGCTGCGGGTTAATGCGCTAGGGGTTAAAAGCCTGTGAAAATATCCTACAGGTTAATGGTTTTTGAGATAATAACCTGTGGATATAGTTTACAGGTTAACGCCCATTGGTTAACCTGTGGATATATTTTACAGGTTAATGCCCTATTTGTTAGCTTGTGGATATATTTTACAGGTTAATGCCCCATTTGTTAGCCTGTGGATATATTATAGAATAATGACCTATGGGTTAATCGCCTGGCGGTGTATCCTACAGGTTAATGTCCTATGGGGATGTCCCTCAGGTTAATGACCTATGGGTTAAGGTGTAGGATGGGGAGGAGGATAAATGTTTTAAAGAGTTCGTGTCGTTAAGGAGGATAGACAGATGAGATGAAAAGAAAGGAATTAGTTTGGATTAGCCAATTGTCAAAGCCCTTTTCTTAACAGTTCCCCATTTTCATTTCCTCTATTTTCAAGAACCCCCCTCCCGTATACTACCCGGGTATTCCTCAGGCCCCCCCCCGTTCACCCGGTTCCTTAACTTCCTTACAAAGTTCCTTAAGGACCTTCTCACAATTGTCTGCTAAACTTCCAATTTGTTTTCTCCACCCTCAAAAACCCTTCTTTTCTTACAAAGTGAAAGTTCTCAAGAAGTCATTTCCCTTGTCTTCACATTTATTTTTTACTTTCACTACTTTCAATCCTATTTTATCTTTTTTTACATTCTTTAGCTTCAATTGGTTCAACGGCCTGGCGTGGGCCTGGCACAAATTTAAGCCTGTAGATTTTGAACTGTTCTTTTTTAAATATATTTAATTCATCATCCAATAATCCAATTTTCCAATAATCCCATTTTAATCAGTCTCCGCTCTATTCAGCATCGGTTTTATTAATCCGAAATTTTCATCGCGTGGCAAATCCACCAAAATTGGTGCTCTCAATAATAAACATAGAAAATTTTACTGGAATTTTTCAATTACTGCTATTCATGGGCAGGGCACCGTTTTCGCAAAACTGGCAACGGTCATTGGTCGGTAATTCGTAGCAGTTGAAATTTCCGCAGCTGTACAACGACTCATGTTCGTACGCTATTAAGCTATTTTGGATAAAAATTTTCTCAACCTTTATCACATGGCAAATTTTGTTTTAAAATATTTTCTTTACTTTTACAACTGCTTTCTCTAATCAAAATTTTAATTAGTTACGACGCTTTACAAAAGCCACATTCTTATTTTAAGGCTTTCCTTATTCAACGTAGCGTTTAAAAAAAATTCTTTCTACCTTTGAACATGCCTCACCCAATTTAAAAAGAAATTGTCGTATTTTTTTAAAAAATATTTTTATTTTTTTTGCTCTAACGCAGTTATCTCTTAAAACTGGCTGTAACCCGACTCACGGAAGTGAAAGTTCAAGAAAGAAAGTTCTTCTCTGAAACTCAAAAGATCCATGATTTTAATAAAAGTCAAGCAGAAAGTGTTCCCCTCAGAAAAATTCCTAAAAAAAAACTCCCGAATGAAAGGAATTGAAATCTTTTGGGTGAAAGTGAAGTGTTAATTTGAGTTTGTTAGTTTTTGTCAACCTAAGATTACAAAAACATTTTGAAAACAGAATATTTGAATGGTGGTAATAAAACAGATTTAAGATTGATTTTCTCTAAACTCTGTCTAATTTTATTTTTATTTTCTTCAAAGTTTCTTCAGAACAGTACTTAGATTTCGAGTGTTTTTGTATTTAGTAAGTAGCGATGAATGGCGTCTAGAATGGTGTCTAGTTTTGGATAGCGTCAAATGGCGTCTCAAAATAGCGTCTAGTCTTGCTAATTTGAATCTTGCGCCACTCTCTGAGATGACATTTGCAATTTAGAAGAAGAGTCTTCACAAAGTAAAAAGGACTAATTAGAGAGGAAGAATTTTCTGTTAGTATTTTGGAAATAGTGAACAAGCTAATGGGCCTTTCTCGTCTCAAGCATCGTGGAGACATTTGGTTCTAATGGGTAATTGGACTCATGTCGCAGCATCACCATACGCAAAAGACTACCAAGAATAGTATACAGGATGGTCCAAATTCCCTGTCCGTATTTTTAATACAAGAAACAAGGAAACACAATTAGGGACAAAATTTTATTAAAGACAAAAATTTGATCTGTTTTGAAATTTTGCACCATCCTGTACAACAGCCCTCATTTCCATGCCATCCCTAACCAAAGTTACAAACAGGAATAAAGGCTGGGTGACATTATTCTGGATGTCGACTGGCTTGGAATGGAAAGTAAAGCCAAAGAGAAAGTCTTTGAAAATCGGGAAAGAGATTGAAGTCGTCTTTCTGAATGCGATTAGAGTCCCGAAATCCCCCGGGAAACTTTGAATTCCGACCCTTTTCCCGCCAAATCTCGTCTTCATCTTACCCCAAATAT
>JABASL010001393.1:0-11121 GCA_019775825.1 Neanura muscorum
TCTAATTTGACAAGAGATGAAAGAGTAAATTGATTACGTAAACGTAGCGGATCTTGTTTACAGGTTTTCAAATGTAAACACAACAGAGGACAGAGGAATATGAATGCAATTCGGAAATTTGATTAGGCTATTTTTGCTAGTTTTTTATTTTACTCTAGTATACCTGTACTCATTCATGGGCGGCATACTCAAAGAGTATCTACTCATCTACTCACTCCAAAATTCTCTACTCACTATAAACTACTCTCCACTTACCCTAAAAATTTTCTACTCACGACTCGTCGGCTCTGTACTCACCTCCAAATCCTCTACTCACCCCATATTCTTCTACTCGCGAGTATACTCACTCTTTGAGTAGATACTCACTGATTATGTTCATGACTGCCTGTACTTACCCTTCTTCTTTTAACAACTGACTTTGATTTTATGTTATTGCTAGTATTATAAGTACTCCCACATTTTGGATGAGTGGGAGTAATTAGCGACTAATTCGAAACTAATTCGAACGGAAACTGGTTCTTAATTGGGCTCAAGCAATTATGCTAGCTTCAAGCAAACATTATTTTGAAAAACTCGTACAAAATTCTGCTTTCGTTCACCACGAAATATATCTTCGGAGAGAAATATTCACAAAGCATGAGAATTTGGGCTATCGTTCGTTGGGATAATTTGTTAAGTTCAGATTTAAGGAAAATTAAATTGCATATGAAGCCGGCTATGTTTCGCAACTTTCGGTGAAATTGAAGCGAAAAAAATACAACATCACGAAACAATTTACGAAAAAAAGAGAGGCTTCAGAAGAATAAAACAATCCTAACTCAGAATTCGGCTTCCAGAACTTATAATTACAAATTCCTTTAATAGGGCATTTGGTCCCCAGTGGAATCAACTAACCCTGCTATAAAAGATTCAAGAAGAAGCCAAGAAGTGAAGCGAAAAAAATACAACATCACGAAACAATTTACGAAAAAAAAAGAGAGGCTTCAGAAGAATAAAATAATCCTAACTCAGAATTCGGCTTCCAGAACTTATAATTACAAATTCCTTTAATAGGGCATTTGGTCCCCAGTGGAATCAACTAACCCTGCTATAAAAGATTCAAGAAGAAGCCAATAATACGTCCCCACCGGTCCTCCTTAGTGGGGGGTTATTCAGCAACATTCTCATTTCTGCAAGGTCAATCCAAAAAAAAATCTTATGTGCAGAACTAGTAGTGAAGTGATCTCCATTTCGGGCAGATGTGACTCTAAAGAGACGCTTTTAGAATAAAGATTAATTAAAGGCAGCTACGTAATCCCTCGTAAGACTCTGCATTGGTGGTCCTTACAGAACTGAAGATTACAAATACACTATAGAAAACCAACCAACGCATATAACAGAAATGTCCGCGCATTTCCCATTGTTTGGTATGCATCATTCAGTATGCACAGTGCACAACGCAATGATTTTAAATCGCTTTTACATATTTTTAGCCCAACCACCAAATACCCGCCCTCAGCATTAATTATACACCCGGGAAAAATAAAACGTGGGAGAAAGTAGGGTAAATGCTAGGAAATCGCCCGGATTTAAATCGTAGTGGTGAAAGTTAAACAAAGGGAAGTTGAGTATCCTACATTGCGCAAGACAGATGTTACGTTGGTTGACATGTTTAATTAGGCTGAAAATGACCTCTTGCTTTTAAGTAAACAAATCTTGCAGCCATATGGCCTGCATCTGACATCAAAAGACTCAGCAGCATAGCATAAAATAGCGGACGGAACAACCATATATACCGTAGAATATGGCTCCAATGTAAGTACAGGGTCCCACGTAAGTCCGTTCCCCCCCCCCTCTATCTCTAAAACCACTAGCATCAACACTAGCATCAAAACTACCTGTAATAACTCATTTTATACGTACTATCAATCTAGATTTTATCCTAAAATTTCAAAGCGAGCATGCAGCGTATATGTCATTGGCGGTAGTAAAAAAAAACAAAATAACGATCTAAATGGGTCTGTCTTGCTTCCTCCAATACATCAGCCTATATTCAATCCAAACAACGATTTTCGTCAGTGTCACAATACAGAAATGCGATGCTTTTAATTTCGGCTAACGGAAAAAATGTAAAAATAAATAAAAAAAATTTAAAAAAAAAATAAACAAAAGTTCAAAAAAGAGTTCCACTAATCGTCTCAGCCAACAAAAAAAAACATTTCTTTTTTTTTTTTTACAAAAGTCTGTGAAAATCACATACGGGATGCATTCTCTTTTCGAAATTTTGGGATAAACTCTAGATTGAGAGTACGTATAAAATGAGGTATTGCTGGTTGTTTTGACGCTAGTGATAGAGGAGGAGGACGGACTTATGTGGGACCCTGTATAATCCTGGAAACCGTTTATTTTGAATGTTATACCCCAACAAGCGTGAGAATGTGCTTCTGTCTTCTGAAATTAAATACGGAAAGTTAACAGGCATGTCGAAAACAGTACTCGACTTTACGAATTTGTGAATTCAAATGTCTACACTGGCGCTGGGTTCCCACTTATTAAAATATTTCATCTAAAGTACGTCCATAATTATATTCTGAAGCAGGTCGTCTTACGAAATTATAAAAGCATTTACATCAATCAACTACCAAACACTATAACACTTCCTGCTTCAGTAAACGTTATGAAAATTATGCATCGTGCCTATATATAATTCATAAATCACTATTGTTATCAAACAATCAAACCAATGCACGCAAAATTTTCCTAACTTCCCTTCTTCCATCTCATCAAACCTATGCCAAAACCCTAAATTAATTACAAAATTACGCTAACCCGAACCCCTACACTGAATTTCATAAAAAGTCCATCTTAGAATCCCACGGTTTGAAACCGTCGGTTGCACAAATCGTATCGGAAATCGGAATAAGAATACCGAAGGGATTCAAATGAATAAGTGACTGCAGATAGAACTTTTGATGACCCAAAGAGTGATGATCGCACTCACAACGGCGCATGTGCAATTATCTACTCTAAAACTTTTGAAATCCATCATCTCAAAATTGAATTTGCTCCTAAAATTGAGCTCAAAAATTCGTTGCTGAAACTAAGTCGTTGAAAGAAAATTAAGGCCATGTTTTGGAAGAAAGTCTTAAACTTTCTCGTGTCAAGGAGGAGCAACAGGTGTATGTAATTACATTTTCAAAATAGAAGCGGACTTCATGAATGACGATGGCAGTAGTGGTTTGACGTAGAGGAAACTCCTAATTAATTACAGACGCAAGGCTGTTCCGGTCTGAGTCTTACAAAAACCTAACTAATATCCAATTTAAATGCAAGTTTGAACGATAAATTAAAAGTTAGGATATTATGAGTAACCAAAGTAAAATAAATGCAAAATACAATGTAAGTTATTAAATGTAAGTTATAAAATGTAACTAAGCAAATTTCCACACAAAGACGATATAATCTACCTTTACCTTTCATGTGTTTCTCGTTTAGTTAAAAACCTGATTTAGGACTTTAGCTGGTTAACCAGCTGAAGAACGTTGACTAAAATTCGAAGGAAAATTAATATTTTTCAGAAGTAATTGTAACACCTTGCTTACATGTTTCCATATGTCTGCTTTCTCCATTTTCTCTTTTCTCAAATCATATTTTTCCGAGCAAGTCCTAATGAAATATTCAAACCTAACAACCTATTGTGCCTATTGTCACAGAACTGCTAAAAGTGACCAATTGTCTCAGATCTGAATATTTTATTTCCAATATTACTCAAAAATTTTCAAGAAAATTGAAATCGAAGAATAACTGAATGAATACCACGCAATGAAAAATTACTCCAATTTAAAAAAGACAGCGGAGAAAGTCGTACAGGAAAGACAAAAAATATGTGTTCTGCAAAAAAAGTCCCTTAATGTTCTGGCTTTATTTTCGTTATTTATGTATTTATTTTACGAAATTACATTGACATACAGTGTACAACTAAATAAACTTAAAATTCAGCTTGCTTTACATCTGCATCGAAATTGTTACAACCTTTTTATCACAATCTGTTTTGTTTCTCCCTAAAGGTAACGCGATTAATGCCTAACCATGTCATCTCTGCTGTTGTATGTACTTATGTACATTATATTTTAATTAATTCATCATCATCTTCAACTGACACCTCCAAACTAAGTTGTATCAAATTTTATAAAACCCACGCTTTCCAGACTTTTCCTTCACAGCTCTCCAGTTTGCTAGTTAAATCCTGCTCAATCTCTAACTAGTTGCAAGGACAAACTTTTACCTAATTAGCACTCAAAAAATTAATCAACACGCTCGTGAAATGAAAATCATCGGGGGACAAGATACTTGATACTGACAAACTCAAAAGTTCTGGAGCTATAAACAATTACTTCGGTAAAGGTAATTTGCTTTAAAAACAGAATAACTTCAAATCAACCGGCAAATTTTTGAAACAAGATGAAACCAGTAGATTTTTATGATCTCAAATATTTCCAATTTAATCAAGGAAGCTACAATAATTACAAGAATTACAAGTCCTCTTCAACAAAAATACTTTCAGAGAATACTTTACAGAATTAAGAAAACTTTTTGGAAGGAATTTCCAATTTGACAAGGAAGCCCTTTCTAACAAATTATTATTCAACTGAGAACACAAAAATCATAGGAAACAATTTATAAATAGAGTGCTTCAAAAACTTTAGAATAGTTCTATGTAATTTATCTCGCAGTTTTTGGATTTATTTGAGCGGTTGCTTGTCTGACAGACGACTGACGAGAATCCGTTCTCCTCGTTAACTCTACCGTAATTTGAGAATCCCACTCGAAACTTTTTAGTTAACTTAAAAGACGAGAACTTTGTTATGGAAAAGCGAGGAAGCAAACAAACAACATTCACTTCATGCTTCCCTGCATCCACTTTCACCCTACTTTCTCCTCCATCGTGTTATTATCACTTTGAAGATACTTTCATATCATTTGGATTCTTCATCTCTTTATCTATGGAAACAGGGTTTTTATTTGGAAATCGAAACTTCTACTCGGATGATTATTTAGTTAACAATTCCATCGGGCTAATTCTTAGCAACCATTGATAACTTCAGGAACCAATTTCCAAGGATTTTCATGTCCGACGAACTAGTTTTGAATATTTTACGGTTGGAGTGAGGATCGAGGAGGATGTGCCTTTGTTAATATCATAATAGAAACATAATTCCAAAGACATACACAACACTCCACAATATGTAATTGAAAATGGAAACACATTTATTTAAATGTAAAAGATTATCCCCAGCCCCAAGCCCCAAGATGGACAATGTCCATTGGACATGTCCTGCACACTCCACACTACCACACTCTTCCCGCACCATTTCAAGCGACAAACTTTGACAACTTTGGAGGTATACATGACACGGATACAATGGTCGCCTAGAAGTACCCCACATTCTAATAATACCTCCAACACTGTCTACATTTTCTTATTGGAAAGTAGTTAGTGCACTTTCTTCGATCGTTCCATCATATGCCTGTCATGTCAACATGCTTTTAGACTGTTTTTTCCAAAAAATAGTGCTCGATGCTTCAAATAAACAAGCTAATAATCAAACAGGGTTCCAATCAGAATTTTTTACGACTTTGTAATTACTAGATTTTTTGTTTTCTCGAATAACCCTTTCTTCAGGATAAATCTGTTTCCTTGAAAGATTCTGGAGGTAGAATCTGGTAATATTCCAATANAAACAGGGTTCCAATCAGAATTTTTTACGACTTTGTAATTACTAGATTTTTTGTTTTCTCGAATAACCCTTTCTTCAGGATAAATCTGTTTCCTTGAAAGATTCTGGAGGTAGAATCTGGTAATATTCCAATAATGATAAATTCTAATAGTTCAAAAATTTCCAGGTTAAAACAGGTTCGATTGTTTTGTTTAAAATATCCAGAAAATGCAATGGATAATAATCATTCCAGAAGATAATAATAAAAACTGACATACTTCACACCTGAACTCAAAAATCCGGTTTCGAGCTCCGAATGAAACACAAAATGGCTGTAATACATATATTGATTGATAAAAATCATTGATCAAAATTCGTTTGAGTAAAAGTAAAGAAAGTGAAGGCTAAGTAAAGTGAAAACATGTCTGGATTGAATTTCCGTTTTCATAACCCTTTCCTTCTCTGTCCACAGTTTCCCAAACCACAGCCCGTTTTTCCATTCATCTTTGTTCCTGTCAGGGCGGTGTCCCACTTTATCACTTCTAAACTCCCACGTAAAACCAATGAAAAAGACTGACAAGAAGATTCTAATCACCTTAAGAACTCCCGTAATTACATTCGGCGTACACATTATGAACCTTATGGGAATATCGATTTCTTAACACTCCCACGCCGGCCGCCCTAACTCAAATCATCACGAACACTTCATGTGCCATTTTTCCAATAACTTAATTAAACCCCTGAACTATAATCGATACTTACCAATTCAATTTACCGTTCAATCTCAAACAATGGACATCGAATAATTCCGACTCCCACATTTACAGCCTACACTTACTAAAAATCGGAAATCCATTCCTGATAACATGCTTCGTTCCATTCCAACGCAGTGGTTTAAATTAAAGGTTCAAAAAATCATGTTGAAATATGATCTCCCTTAAATTACAAATGACGCCAAGAGAACACATCCACCTGCACCGTTCACTTTGTCACGTCGTATGCGGATTATTTTCCAGAAACTTGTTATTTTCCAATGGATTTCAAATTTTCATGTCTCTCTAAACTTTAGTTGTTCTCATTTAATTTTAAACTTAAGCAATTTAGGGTCAATTCCAAGAATTGAGGGTATCGATTGTCGATTTTAAATTAAATTGACGAATCCACGATTTCGTTTGATCTGATTTGAAATAGATTTGAAATGAATCAATACACGATGAACCGTGTGTTGATTGATCTAAAGTGAAAGATGTAATTCCGGTATTCAACAGGCTTGGAGAGAATGATAAGTGAATAGTGCTAATCGCTCTAGAATGTAATCAACTTAATCTAAATGGATCTCACTTCCTCGGAGATCAAAAGATCAAAAGGCTATTTCTAAAAATAAAGCTTCTGTTCTGGAAATTTTGTGAAATTCACTAGGAAAAACGAGGCTGGATACCTTAGTTCCGACAAAAGTTTTTGCAAGTTCCTTTTCTAATATGAACGTTTAGTAATTTCAAGTAGGGGAGGCGTGCTCCGAACCTGAAGTGTCTTACCTTTGATGTTTTCTTGTTGTTCAGGTGAAAGGCCTTCCATCTTCAACGTCTACGTCAAATCCCTTCAGACGCAAATGTTCTTCTTATGAACGTTTCTTCAAATTGTTCAACCAATTTATGAATAACTTGAAGTTGCAAATTCCCAATTTCCTGCCGATTTTTCCCTAAGTCACATCCAGAAGTATCTGCATCTTCCACCACTTTTTCTAATTAGAAAACCCGGATGTCCTAAAGTTTTTCCTGTTTGTTTGCGAATCTTCCCCAAATGTCACATCGGTTCAACAGCTTCTTCCTTTTGTACTTCCAGTTCTTCCTGTTGATGTCCCCAATTCCTTTAATTGGTTACAGTTCAAGCGTCTTCACACGCCTCTTCATCATGGCTACTTGGGTCTGTACAAAAACAAAAATATGTCCGTTTTAATTCTCTTGTTTTCACAGTCTTATTTATGGTCCAGGTACGAGACTTTTCCTTTGTTTTGGAACAATAGAAAACGAAGACGTAAAGTATGACAGGAAAAACGTATAGGTGATTGATACAATTGAGAACTTAAGTGGTAGCCAGGTACAAGTTTAGTCAGCAACAGCTCAACTTCAACTAAACTCCCGTTCCGAATTGCTTTATCAAAAAAACCGAGACACAAACTATGAGCATAGGGGAGACGAAGCGTAACGGGATAAAAAGGAATCAAAACAAATGTGCTTCTATACGAAGAAAGCGCAAGACCAAATACTAGTTACCAGAAAAAAATTCATGCAAGACTACGGGTAACATCCGCGGGTCAGGCTAGTAGAGGTCCGAAAAGTAGGACCCCAATGCCCCACATTTTGTCGCAAATAATACCAGCTAACAAGCCTCGGTTAAAATCGTGTATAATTGACTCTACATCGGTTAAGCAAAAACAAAGTCTCAAATTCCATGGTGTTTAATCAAATTGAGCTTGATTCTTACGTTGCAATCGGTAAGGTCGTAAGGGTTCCACGGAATGGATAAACTCCCTTGCAATGACTCAAACAAGAATAACTGCCATGTTATTAAATTTATGGTCCCGGTTTGTTTTGACTTTTTCAGTAAGGTCCCTAACCGAAATTTTACCCTAAGCCGGACCTTAGCTTGCGCGTCAACTTTTTGCGTTGATCCATAAAAAAACTACTGTAATGAAGGAATAGTGGAAACTTATAGTAGGGATCGGTAATTCCAGACATGTCACACTGTCTCCTTTCCAGGTATCACGTTCCGTCAGGGTTTGAATTGAGTCTAAATTATAAATTAAGCACTAATTGTTTTAAACGATCATCAAAGTAATACTTATTTTGCCGGCGTATGATGTATACAACCACAACTGAATAAAATTAAGGAAAATCTCATTCCGGTACCTAAACCCGAAGCCGGATTCGGATAAACATACCCCCCACCCCACATCTTATGGTCACTTTCCTGCCTTTGGACATTTGCGTTCTGGTTCTATCCGAAAAGTTCATTAATACGTTTGCTAATAAAAACCAAACTTTCTCATTTGCTGGTCGAACTGTGAACCTCAAGTCAACACAAAAGTTTAATCAAAAGGGAAGGATCAAGTACATAGTATCAACGTCACAGCAGCGCTTCCAGGAAAAAACGAACCTCGTGGACTTTACCACGGCTTCTATTTATTTACAAAGTTTGCTTATGGCTAAACCAGTTGTCGCAATTTTGGGAATTCCATTTTCATTACGGATAGGTTTGATAAAACCCAGAATCTCATTTGATCTCTGATTCCAGAACGACTGCAAGGGCCAGTCAGTCATTAGTCATAAGAGATGCAATTTGATTAGGGGGTGTCAAGTGTCACGTCACGTCTCTCGTCCACACTATGAAAGTGTGACGCAGACGCTTTTATTCGTACAATATGGTTAGGGTTGGACAGTTTTGAGTGTGTTTTTCCCAAAACGGTCTGGCAAAGGTGCCGTAAATTTTAAGTGCATGAGGTGAATGGATTGTCAGAAATTCAGGATTTTTATAGCTATGTTTATTCGCACAGACGTTCAAAACAGGGCCAAGTACCTTTGCGAATTCCGATTTTAAACAAAGGAAAACTCCTTTAAATTTAACACCGGGAATTCGGAACTTCGAAAAGGAATTCATTTTAAACAATTACAAAACTTATCATCGGTAGGCATATGTCCTTAAGATCCAAGATGCGGTGAGGTTGTACCGGGGTTAGCGGAACATGCTCCAGCCAGGATGAGCGGGATCGAGGCATGTTGCCGCAACCATGGAAACGGATTTCCCGGAAAGGGTTTTTGGGCGAGTGGGGTATACCAATAAGGGTCAGCGTGGGTCATTTGGGTGAGTGACGAGGTTCGTAGTTGTGACTTGTGATTGCGGAGAGCAGACTAGGGTCTACGCGAAAGACGCTGTTCATGCTTCTTGGCGCTGGGCAGGGGCCCAGCGCCTTGCCTGTTCAACGTCCATCAGAATGCACTGCTCAGAACTTCCTAGTCAAGTGAACTACCTCGACCGGACCACCACCTCAACCCTTAGGACTAATGAACGCAAAACAAAACCTTAAAACGGCACAATCGATAGATATGACCAGGACGAAACGTCGATCGTGAAAGAAAAATTCCAGTTTACACATAATAACAGGTTACACATACTAACCTTGACCAGCCAGGGCCAAGACCAGGACCAGGAAAAATTTTCCAAGCCCCTTCACTGCCGTAGCAATATCATTGGCGGATTACCTTTCCCGTGCCCGGGTCGGATTCCTTTTCGCGTCTCTAAAAAAACGAGGTAGTATTCTAGACCATGACCAATCGAAGTAACAACTTCCGGTTTAGACCAGCTATGACCTGCTTGAGCATTTAAGTATTCTAGATGTCAGGTATTTGCATCTAACCTTTCTTCAGTATGTGATTATTGCTGATTACTATTCTTTCGTACATGAGCATCGCTTATGGTTCAGACTAGCAAACTGAGGATATATTTACAGATAAAGGTTAAAGGTTATAGTTCAAAATTTGATTACTCACGACATCATGGACGATGGACTGGACTGGAACAACCTGTGGACTTCATAATGACGTTGTGCAACTAATTATAATATTTTGTTTGACAACATCTTGATAACAGGCATTTTTATAAAAAATAGACCTTAGAATTGACAATAACACTGGAAATACTGAAACATAACAAATTTTGGAAGCACTGCTGATTGCTGAACCCCACCGAATTTCTAGACAAACACGATACACTGAAAAAGAAAATATAAACAACAACAAATTCAAATATGTGCCAAAATTCGGGTTTGTCAAAATTGAGGAAAGCAATTGCAAAATGGTGAAATACAAATGCAAAGACGTGTGCGACAAGTTATCCAGAAACCTTTGAACCCAAAATTGCATACCGGTAAATCAGGAAGAAACCCGGCAGAAAAAACTACATAATACACGAATATGGCTGCTAAATCGCCCAGCGACAAAGCGAGAAACGTTGAATTTTTAATCCTTGCGCTGCTGCAGATTTTTACATGATGGTGCTATTTTTTTGGCGTAATCGCGCGGCGTACCAATTTTTACAGTTCCGTGGGATTCAACGGAACACTCCTTTGGAATTGGGACAAAAAGCGTTGTTTATGTAAATCCACACGGGTGACAGTCAAGTAGGTTATGCCGAATATTGTACGTGCGGAATTATTACATGGAACATTCAAGGGACAACAGGAGTTATTTTAATTCCAAAAATCTGCATATTTCCTGGTGGCCATGAACTTACAACCAATTTCAATCTCAGCCAATTTCCGTTGCCTTGCAATAGTCATGATTATAAATAACAAATAAGGTACAAGGTCAAAGGCTGGATTTATTTGGCCTAGCTTAGTCAAAGACAACCTCATGAGTCGATGTATTCA
>JABASL010001394.1:0-11119 GCA_019775825.1 Neanura muscorum
ACCGCCGTAATCTAATAATAGACTTTATACAACTTTACCAAAATCTACCAAGACCTGAACATGAAAATCTTGATACAGTTTCTGTACTGTATCCATCCCGTGCCACGCTGGACCTCTATGCCGTATCAGCTATCGGGAAGGAAATTATGAAACCTTGCCGGACTACTTACACTATTCACATGCAGTATTACAGAGATTTCATTCATTTACTGGGAACAATTGCCCCCGAGAACAATTTAATAATTCAGTGTAAGCATAAGCGAGATTAATATAATCAATCACACTAACCTGTCCTTTTAGGACGTCAACACCAATGTCTTCAAATATGACAGTTCCAAACGGGAGTTTACTAATGCTGGATGCAACTTCCTTTCCACTCCGTGTCTGAATGTTGAACTCAATGTTATCTCCGACGACAATACCCTCATGGACACGAGTCTCGGAGAAATGGAAAAATATTTCCTTTGCAACATCGGCACGTTCAATAAATCCAAAGTTATCCTTGATGGAGCTGACAATTCCACGATAACGAACAGGCTGGGCGGGATTCTCGAGGCGCACGTAGCGGGCTGTCAAGTTTCCGCTTCTGAAACAATGGGAGGAAAGGTATTTTATTTAAAGAATATAATCAGCCAAGGCTGACGGATCGGATCTGAATTGATCGGCTCGTATTTTACCTCTGATTGGTGGCAATTTGAAAACTAACAGAGTCGCCAGTAGCCAATGATACATTTCCTTCGATATCCTCAAGACAGTATGGTAGAAAGAAGCACTCTCCTCGGTTTTCATAGCTAATCCGTCCTTGAAGTTCACCATTGCTATTGCTTTCGTGATGTAGTTCAGTGGTTACTGTCCCGTTCACGCGCTCCTCACTCAGGACCTAGTTAATACTCAAAGGTGCAATTCTGTATGTACTCCGCTACCACATCTCGATCCAGCGGGTGACCAAAAGCGGTTGCAAAATTGTGAACAGCAGCATGGAATAAATCATTAATAGCAACTATCTACTCTACCTTAAAATTGGCACAACCACCTCAAAACCCGTACTCGCTTGGACAAATATTGTAAATATCAAAGTCGATCGAGTGAGCAAAGAAAATCTTCATTGACGTCAATTAAAATTAAATTCCAGAATTCATCTGATCTCTGATCAACTGGAAATTAAAATGACCGAGAAGATGCCCTTGCTTACTCGAACGTAGAGAACAGGAGGGTAGGAAATTAAATTCAGAGGGACAAATAAAAAAAAATGAACTCAAGATACAAAAATTAAGTAACTTTACATTGGTTTTTCTCTCTTTTGACAATTTGACCCAAGTTAAAATGCAAGTAGAGGTAATTGAGCCTACAAGTAAAGAACGACTTACTACTTCAGGTCCAATTTTCGTAACAAAACTTGCGATTGGTTTTCCGGTACGACGATCATAAGTCATTTCAAATTCAACTGGATCACCCAATTTCAAGTGTTCAATTGTGCCTTCAAATTGACTGAAGTGAAAGAAGAGTCGAGCCTGCCTTTCGCAGCACTGGATAAATCCGTACGAATGCTGGAAACATAACGGAGAAACATTTCCAAATCATTGTTCTGGCAAAAATTCGGGTTGAATAACTTTTATTTTCTCTTACCAGCAATTTTTCAATGATTCCGGTCTCACGTACTCCCTGATTGACCCCTTCCACTGTTCCAGCCGCACCAATACCTTCACGTTGAGTGACTGTGGAGGCACTGTTCGTCATGAAGCTTGTTGTTTCTCTGGTGTTATGAGTGTTGTTGGAGTAGTTGTTGGAACTACTGGAAGAGTTTCCACTAAACGGACCATTCCACGATGATATGTTAAGATCGTCCATGCTGTTGAAAGATGAGCTGTTGTCATTGTTTCCAGATCTGTTATTGGAGAACATTGTAGAATCACTGCTCATGCTATTGTTTCTGTTGTACATCGATGTTTCATTGATGCTAGCACTTCGGGAGAACATTGATGAATTCTCATTGTTTCGTCCAAACATGGAGGGCGATGGGTCGTTAAAGCTTGAGCTCCTGTTAAATATCGGGGCGTCATTGTTTCGTCCATTGTAAATGCAGGAGTCGTTCGAAGATCGACCCTGTAATGAATTACATTTTAGTTTTACACAGTACTTCACACACAAAATATCCATAACCGTAATCTAAAACCAAACGTACGTTAAGGAATCAATTAGGGTGAAGGCACGCGACAGCATTAAGCATGTTAAATATCGAGCGGCAATATCGAATGAAAAACGATTTATCCTAGTTTATTATGAAAAGGATGACAGTAGCAATTAAACCTTGGGAATCTCCTTACCTGAATCGTGTCCTCGATGTTGAAAGTTGTAATGGGAAATTGCTTACTACAGTTGTACGAGAACTGATTCGTATTTCCAGTGTTTCCGAAGAATGACGTTGGTGAGCTCGGACCGCCTCCAAACAGAGGTGAGTGGGAATTGTTATAAGTCGGTGACTTGTTTCCTTGACCAAACCCAGTTCCGTTTTGCATACAGTGCTGAGATGGATGTTGTTGTTGTTGTTGATTGATGAGTCCACATAGCCCGTTGGCAAGTAGTCCAGAGCCACCAAGACCTCCAAAGCCAGTAGGTGAGTGAGAAACGTTGCTTAGAATTGGCGGAAGGGTAGTTCCAGGATCCTTAGCATTGAAGAATCCGAATGACGATACAGATGAGAATGGATCAAAGAAGGAACCGTGGGGGGCACCATTTGAAGAGTCGACCATTTTCCCAATCTTCGTTTTAGTTTCCTGTATGTTGTGTTTAGTGTCTTCTTCGAGATATATTCTTCGTCGCGTTAAGCAGTGAGTTTAGTAGTAGTTGTATTTGAGTGCTGTTAGTTTCCGTTGCTCTTGCTGATTGATTGATTTCACATCCTAAATAGAACATTTACCTTAGGTTAGCGGCATTCAGTTAACTTATATTTGATAGGTTTTTAACAGGTGCACTGGTTTTTTTTTGTAGTAGTAAATTGAGTCTATCCAAGATTCAAATTATAGTTTGTCGTTTCTTCCAACTATCGTTGTAGTGGGAAGTAGCAGTTAGTTTCTAACGTTTTTGTTTAGTTACTTGAAAATATTAAATATTAGTTTGAAAGGATTTGTTCTGGATTCCGTAAATTGGTAATTCTGTAACTCTTCCTAAACTTAACCTGCTTAACGGACCACTCTTAATAGAAGAGTGAAGAAGTTTTTTCGGGGGATCATACGTGGCGACGAAGAGCAGCAATAGTAGTGAAGCTCTTGGTATGCAGAAACAGGGAAACTCTGAAGCAGGCTCTGAAGATAACCTTAGCCTATAGACATTATGGGAAAAAATAGTGGTAAAGAGGCGATGGGTTTCGCTTTTCGTGACGTTTAACAAAACAAAACCCTGTCTCGGCACTTGGACTTCTTGGCTGCCATAGGGTATGCCTATTGGGTTAGAGCATCATCGAATAGTCGAGAAGATAGACCGAGGAGGGGTTCATTTTAGTTGGTAGAAGGAGCAAAAAGACAAGAGTCCTAGTGAGCTGAATCCTGATATCATTTTTACTTTCATCTTCCATTCGATCCAACAACCAGCAGCGCAGTGTTATTATTGTCGAGGATCTTCAATAGTGTTACCAACCAGAGTATACCAGAGCCAGCATACCACGGCCTAACACCAGCAGTAGAACAAACTCACGATACGATCTTGATGGCAGGCAAGGTCTCGACTCCTCGACACCCGATCCACTCCTCGATTTCTCTGCCTTCTTCGCACAAATTAAAGCGTTACAATTGGTTTACAGACATTGTTAGAGATAAAAAGGTCTTAAAATTACAGTTATAATTATAAAGGCAATTGAACTACTTACACAAGAACAACGCAACGAGAGATCAGGATGAGATCCAATTTCAGTAAATTTTGAGTAATTCGGATTTCCGTGTGTCCGAATACCGGAATCCTGGTAGGGTTGATGATAATGGATAACTTAATTAACTTAATTAATGACTAAACTTAGGGAGGAAAGACGAAAGAAAGACAAAGAGAATGACTACCGAGACCGACGACCGTCTGTTGATGGTCAACTTTATAAAGTTCAAAGCACGACTGTCCCTGGCACCTTGTTTTCCTTTTCGTCCGTCTTCAGTTTTTTTTTGGAATTTGAGATTAAAATTTTAACTCTGATTGGCGGATTTCGAGTTCACGAGGAGGGAAATTTTTTGCATGAAGTTGAACCCAAATGTCAATTCTCTTAATTTTGATTTAATTTTCAACCAAAATTCGATACCGTATGGTCATTTGCTAACTGCCATTTTGTCTATTTTCCCTCTTCTACTTCCCCTCTCTTTCTCATGTGAAAGAGAAGAGGGAAATCAAAAAATTGGCAGTTAGCAAATGACCACCCGGTGGTAGCATCGACTTTACGTTGTTGACGTTGAGACCCTCTGCTCAATGGCAGTTATCTTTACAACCAATTTGACCTTGAGGTCAATTATTGCCTTACCTCCACTTTCACTGCTTGTTGCTGTCCAGTTAGCTCTCTCCGCCAATCTTTACCAAAGATTGGCGGATCTTTACCAAGATTTAATTTTTTTTCGATTTTTCTGTGCCTTTTCGAGTTTCGTTTAGCATTTTACTTGTCCAAATTTCAGCCTCAGAAATCGGTTGGATGCGCTACGCTAGTATAGGAGGACGGGACACGGGAGTTAATAATCTGGTAATAAAAAGCTGTGCTGGTACCTGTTTAAGAAAGGTTAAGGTTTTTAAGTTTAAGGTCAGGGCGCTACGCCAATTGAGGAATTGACCTATGAGCTATGACCTGAGGAGACCTAAACTCTGATTTTTTAAATTTGGCTTAGAAGCCTATCGTTCGAAATATTGCACGCCTGTCGCCTATGCCTATTGATTTAATGATACTTCAGACTCTGATTTAAATATGGAGCATTTTGGGCTGACTTTTGACCTCTCACCTTTTTTCGATTTGACGTTTTGGATTGTCACAGCGCCAGTGGCTCATTATTATGCTCGTTTTGGAGAAAATGCTATGTAGAAGGACTGAACGGGACACGCCAACGCCACACCCGGTTGGCATAAGATGATGAAAATTTTGTTGGACCGTAACTGCCAGCAACGCCATTCCCATCGTTTATTTTGTCAATAAACGTGGGAATAATTTGCTTCTATAATAATTTCTTGGATAAACGTTCAAATTGGCTTAGGTTCTTACGCCATTGTATTTTCTGTAGAATAATTCCCGTTTCACTTATGAATTTTTAAATATTTTTAAACTATGAAACTTTTACTTGTAATTGGTCTACTGATGGTGGGAACAGGTAAACTCTAGAACTGAATTTAACCACGCCAAATTTGGCATCATGAATTTGGGCTGCAGTAGTTTTTTTTTTCTGGAACAGGCGTGCTCCCCTCAGAAGCGCTTTCTATTAAGAACAGATACAAGCATATCAACGGATTTGCAGACGAAGAGGCCGCCGATTCCGGGATTAACAATGTTCGAATTACCAAGCGTCAGGGGGAAATTCCCAAGGATCAGGAAGGGAAAAGTATTATTTCTCCAGAGGTCATGCAAAACAAACATCTTTCTCCAGCAGAGACTGAAAGTGGAGTTGACAAGCCGATCAATCCGAATTCTTTGGAGGCAGGGGAAGAATCTGTCGACGGAGAGGAGTATGTCACGTCTCTACTTCCGGAACAGGAGTTTGTAACGGCGCCTCCAAGTTTTAAGAGTGCGAAGGTCGAAGCGAACGGGAAGGTGACAAGTAAACATGTCGTCCCGAATCCGAATGCTAATCTGGGATCCGAATCCCAGAAGGAAGTCAATATTCGGAACGAAATAGACGAGGTGGTCAAGAATCCTGTCACAGTGAATTCCAGCATTGATGAATTGAACACTACGGAAAAGCCAGGAAGCCACAACATTTTGACTGCCCAGGAACGTGCAATTTTCGCTCTTGTGAATACGAATGTAAAGCGATCTTGGGAAGAAATTCCATTCAGAGAGAGATACGCCTGGGCCAGCCATGATGCCCTTTGTCATCGATTTGATCTTTTCGTTCCACATGAAGGAGCACAACATGGCAGAATACAGCTCTGTCTCTATCGCAAGGAAGTTCCCAGTCAACATGGACAAATCGTTTCGTCCATGGTAAACAAAAAAAAAATCAGAATTTTTCATACACACTTAAAACTCCAGCCATTTTTTGGAATTCAATTCCAGATTGAGGAGGTTCCACCGAATCAGAACGTTTTTGGCTTCGTTTTGGGATACCCAAAATCTAACGTTGAGGGAAATCTTAGGAATGGGTAATTTCGTAATTCAACCTATTGACAACCAACTGGCCGCCTGGACTTTAATATAAATCTTTTACAGTAACTTCCTTGGCCGGATTGTTTTGGGTGAAGATGAAGTACCATCAACTTATGTTGTTGAAGAAGTCACTTCTCTTACCAAACTTATGAAGCACTCCGGAAAGCTACTGCAGAACCTCCTTATTGTCATGAACTCAGCCGAAACTCGATTGTCCAAAACGTCAAATACAGAAATCCATGCCAATGCCATTGTCACAACAGGAGTCAGCCTGGAGAGTTTCTTGCCAAGCCCTGTCACCAACTCATCTCGAAAGGTCAAGCCCAATTCGTTTTTGGTCGTTAGCGCAGGACACAATTCTTTCTTCCTTCCTGGAGACCCCCTCTTGTCAATTGATGAAAAAGGAAGAACTGTCTTCAGTATGAACTAATTATGGTTACCAGTTTCAGCGTAAAACGTTCATTTCTAAGTGTTGCTCAATTTCAGCAATTGGACAACAAATTGTCACAATTGGGAATGATGTCACCGTTAATTTGGCTAGTAAGTTAATTATTTGAATTTGTGACTCTATGACGAGTGTCCGTGTTAAATATCTTGACGTATAATGAATCTAATCCTAATTTAAACAACTTTTTAGTAAAATCCAAAGATGAAGAATACAAATTTCGTCCAAACGGTCAAAGCATTCTTATGGAAGGCTTGAATGTCACAAATTTGGAACAAGAAGAAGGTCCTGTAGCGGTTTTCGCTGTTTCTGAGGGGCGTGACTATAGTTGCATTCTTCCGTCTCCTGCATTTAGTAGCGTCAGGCAAGCTGCATGCACTTAAACTTAACACTAGTTTTTTTAACGGATAATTCTTAATTGTCAAGAATTTAAATTCTGAATATTTCAGAAGTGGGGGATTCGTATGCAAAATTTGTGTCACCTTGGACAAGTCCTTCAGAAACTATTTTACAGTTCCTAAAAACTTGTCAGGAAAGACCGTTGATGAACTTTTGAATGCGATTTTCGATCATGTTACTTGGATCTTTAGATCTATTGATTGGAATCAGGATGGCAAGCCCGATGATATTGGAATTAATTTTGACCCTCAGGTCAGCGGTCTATAATTAATAATTAATTGTGCTAGTTAACTATTTTAACTACCAGATTTTTCTAATTAGTTCTTAAATCAAGACTACAGCGAATTCAAAGATTTTCTATCCAAGGACGAACTGGAAGAATTTTATATGCTTGTCACAAGCGCAGACTTCTCTGATTGTTGCTTAGGAATTGTGTACACGATGAAAACGTTTCCTGGAGGCTTATTTGCGAAATCGGGATTTGGTAATGCTTAAACTTATTCGCATATCAATTAATTACTCTTCCCACGTAATGTCGAGTAGTCCGGCTAATTTTAACCGTAATATTTATTAATTTAATTAGTAATTAGAGTAATTTGCGTTAAACTCTATCCTTGCTGTACTCAATTTCTAACGCAGAAAAAGAAGGAGCTCAAACTGGAATTTGTGGCTTCAAAACCGAAGATTATGACGATGACATTTGGAATAACGTAATCCTCATCTCTGGAAATAACAAACAAAATACGTCCTCCCCTTTGACCCCTGCCCAATTACTTTATCTAACTGCACATGAAATTGGGAAGGCCTTTGGTGGAGCCTTGGATGCTACTGGGGATCCTAATTGTGACTCATTTGAGGACGCTAAAGGCGTCCGTCGACATTTCCTTCTTTGGCCAGATTTCATGCGCAGTATTTCTTTGAAAGAGAAGGCTTTCAGTCCTTGCTCCCTTGAGAGTATTTACAAAGTCCTTGACACTTGTCATTCTTCTTGCTTTGAAATGACAAAGGAACCCTTCTGTGGAAATGGTAACTGTCTTCTGGGACTTAATTTATAAAAGTGACATGGTATTTTTGTGTGACAAAGTGACCCTTGTCATTTGTAGGAATCGTTGAAATGGGGGAAGAGTGTGACTGTGGAAGTGAAATTGAATGCGCACGAAATCGATGCTGCTATTCTCGTTATGGCGAATTCCCTTGTCAAAAAACTGGACTCAAATGTAAGGGCTATTATTCTGGAAGCATGGGCCTTGCTCCAGTTGCAGCCTTCCAAGTCCTAAGCATTCTCCTTACTCTTACAATCAAATTATGAATAATTATTCAAGCAAATTTTAATAATCCCTTTAACTTTTTCCAAATTGAGGTTAACTTATACTAAACTTGAATTAAATTACATCCAAGAAAAATTATTAATCTGATCGAAAAGGAGCCTTTTGACTCTCCTAACCAGTAGGTAAGGTTACCGCCTAAATCAGGCTTAATTTCCAGGATTTTTTTTTCCAAAATCGCTTAATTTAACTGTAGAAAATACGAAGAACTGAAATTTGTTAACAAAAGACGCTTCAAAATATTGTAAGCCATTTCCTGTGTTCTTGAATTTACTTTTGAGAACTTATTGACAGTTCCTCGGTTAATTTGGAAATTGGTTAAGCTAAGGAAAATTTTTCTAAAGAAACGAGCTACGGAATTAGAACAGGGACGCTTCAATCGCTCAATGCGCTCAAGCGTCACCGGATTATTTTTAAATTCTAGGATTTTCTAAACAATTTTAGCAATTGCAATTGTGCCCACAACTGATTATGGATTAGCTAGTTTTGTGTGGAAAAACTTTTTTTTTCACTTTTGTGTGAAGATTTTCGCGGGTTAGTACCTTCCTCCACCGTATTGGTTGAAGGCGGTACTGCCCCTACGCGATTGGTTAAAAAAAGGTAACACGGCAGGTGTTATGAAGTTGCAACACTCAACTGTTTTGTGAAATCTGTTTTTGTGCAAACCAATTGCAAATCGATGTCTAGTTGTTTTGTTTTCAATTAGCTGATAGCCGGTGCCGGTACGATTTTTTTTTACGTTTTCTTTCCAAGTTTTTGTTCAGTGAAAGCAGTTAGTATCCAGTAACTAAAAGAGTCATCCGTTAAGCTCCTTCAATCATAACAGTGAAGGTAACGAACAGGTCAGTGACCTGAGGTCACTAATAATTTTAATAGGTATATAATTTATATCGGTTATGGTCGCTGGTCGGTGTTAGTAATGTGTACATTAGTACATTGTTGATAATTGTTATTGATTTTCTTTAGCTCCAGATTTCAGTTCACTATCCTACGCTTAGTATTCACGATGTCACACAAATCAACAAAGAAAAGCAAGAGGATGAAGTTGAAAGCCGAGATTAAAGACAATGAACATGATTCGCTAGATAATCTGCCATCATTTATTTCACCTGCTGAAGCTAGCAAGATACCAAAACAACTGCTTGATCTTGTGAAGTACGCCTCGTCGTTAAACCAGCCACTAAAATCTGGTAAGAATCTGATTTAGCTTGGAATACGGCCCGTATTACAGGACTACGGTATAGTTGTTCTTACAACCCAATTTTCAACTGTATCCGTAACTGCTTGTCACTAATTTATTGGAAATTAAGTTTGGTTATAAGGTCTTAACCATTTTATGCAATATTCGGTGACTATTGATAATCATATGATACCATCTAACCCGTTGCTATTCTCTTACGATTTCAGAAATACTTCCCAATGGGACCAAAAGGCTAACTATTGGGGGTCTAACAATTTCTGAATGCTTCTGTAGTAACTGCGAGTATTGCCAAGAACAGAAGGCAACGAAGAAAGTACAAAAGGAATATAATAAAGCTATAAGTGACATGTCATCAAGGTTTTTGGGCTTGGATACGTCATCCAAACCCGTAGACCAATCTTCCAATCCCAATAGCAAATCACAAGAAGTGACTCAGGTTGACCCCGCTACTGCAACTAGCGAACGTGGTGACATTAGCCTGGAGACAGTATCGACCACCGAACACGGTGACATCAGTCTGGATCAATCCGTTACAGATACTGCTAGTGAACAGGGTTATATAACTCCCGAACCCGAAGACTTGCCCACAGAAACCGGTTGCAAGAAAAATAATGATAAGAAAGCTGAAAGTACAACCCGCTCAGAAAGTACAACTGGCGCTGAAAAGAAGAAACGAAAGGAGAAAAAGAAAGGGCGTAAGCATCGGCGCCGACATAGAACAGCGGAGGGAGCATCCAAGACAAGCACAAGCGATGAAGTTCCATCGGCTTTTACAGGACAAGACACCGAAGGCACTATTATCGACAAATTGGACGGGAAATCAACACAAAGTTTTCTTATTTCACTGCCACAGGAAGATCGGGCTCAATTGAGTGAAACTGATATAACGTATCTTTCAGATGAAGAAGAATTTCTTAGTCTTAACAATCGGCCACCTCCCGCTCCATCAGCTCCAACAATTCAAAAGGATTCAACGAACGCCACCGACCAAACTAGTAATTTTGACTCGGATATTGAAATTGTATTTGAAATTAATAGGTCGAGTCGTGAAAACTCAGTGCATGCAGATCCTATCGTCAAATCAGAACGGTTCTAAAACAATTTGGTTTGTTGTTGCAGAGTGAAGCGGGTCAGGGCATTCGTTTAGACGGGACGTCTACGTTATCCAGCCTGAGAAGCATTATTTAAATTAACTTGCTGTTTCTACATTTTGTACAAACTCTTTAACATAGATCGAATTTAGTTATACAGGATGATCTTCATTCATCCTTCGTTTAGAATATTGTTATCCAAGTTCCGAGCATTCAGGACTGACATGGAATTCCGTTACAGCTACTACTTACGTTGAAATACTTGTTACGCCGAGTACAATTAATTCAAGGGAAGTAAAATTACGAAAATGCTAAATTCTTCGTAAGATTTTATTCCACTTT
>JABASL010001396.1:0-11101 GCA_019775825.1 Neanura muscorum
AAAAAAAATGGATTTTAAAAGTTTTCTAACTAAATCGTAATTTTTACTTAGTTCGGGCATTGAAGGAAATCCAACTGTTTTCTATCGACTCATTCGTGGATCCACTGCCCAAACGAACAAGTACGACACATTCTATCTTCAACAGAGACAAGACAATGGATTTACTTGGGCTGATATTAAGGTCAATCATCCCTTGGACTATGAAACAAACAAAGAATATAATCTTACAATCCGAGTGGAGGTAAAATTCAAATTTAATCGAAGACTAAATCGCAGTTTATTTACCGCGTTCACCAAGACAAGGCATCAATTGGTATTAGAAGAGGTGTCACTTAAAGTGACACTTTTTAAATAAGTTTGCGTAACAGAATTTGTGACCCCTCGAGGGAAGATTGTGACGGCTGTGATCAACTTGGCGTGACAATTACTATCTTTCTTTTTTTTTTAAATATTTAGAATAATGGAGCTCAGCAGTTAGCCTCTGAGGCAACCATCTACATTATTCTGGAGGATGTCAATGACGAAATTCCGCTATTTACTGAACGAGAACAGGAAACCGTGGCGGAAGGCGAGCCAGTGGGCACGCGCGTGTCGCAAGTTAACGCCATTGATAAGTGAGTAGTTTTGAAGTTTAAAATACGAAAATAAACCACTGCAAGCGTGGTGTAACGAAGTAGCGCACGCGTACCTACCCTCAATTATAAAGCTCCATTAATTGCGAACACGTTTTTTCAATACGGATGTCCTAAAATTTAGTTTTATTCAAAAATAACTATTCAACAATTGTAATTCTTGTGGCGGAACCCTTAAAGGGGTCGCTTCCGACAGAACATAATATGGCGTTAAAGCCTTCAGAGCATAAGGGTTCTATATCCGAAAACAGATTTGAAATCTGTTTACTTGATGTTGAGTTATTGACGGGTCAGACAGACAGGCAGAGCGTTGTCATAAAGTAGCATACGCTAAATAGAACATTTTGGCAAGCTGATTATACCAATTATTTTTTTCTCTTTGCAGGGATGGAACAGCGCCAAATAATTTGGTAAATACAATTAGCTTTTTCCTGCGTTGTTACCTGAATGGAAAATTTAGTCGAAACTGGAATTGAAAGTTTAAAAGTACAAGCTTTGCATATGGATTCAAAAAAGTAATTGGTGCTTGACTTAAATACGTCGAGGAATTTATCACCAAAATTCAAGAAATCTCTCAGAAATTTTTTTTCAGAAAGCCTGTGCTGAAACACTTTCTATTTCATTCAAAAACTTTCGGTTCGGTATTTTGGTGGGTAAAATTTGTGCTGAAACTAAAATTTGATTTTTTTTTAGGTGAAATACTACGTTGTAAACTCCGAAGGAAAGGATTTCTTTGAAGTGAATGAATTCACTGGAGAAATTTTTACGAAAATTGTGTTTGATCGTGAGAAACAAGGAGCCTATGCACTTGCAATCGAAGCTAGAGATAGTGCCCCCTCGGCAAGGCCCAACAGCGGCGGGCAACCTAATACGGGTAAGAGATCTTCATTGTTCAAGAAACACGGGTAAGATTCTAGTCTCTTAAGTTCTAATACCCGGGATTCCGAACACCATCCTTAAGATCTTTCCTTTCGCTCTACTTAATGCCAGGTTTCATATTAGGTTCACAAGGGAACAATAGAAGTTCATTAGAAGACAACGTGCGAAGAATTCTGTCCGAAATCTTTTGAGTCTGGAAATTCTCGTAGCTTTTCTTTGTCTGATTGGTAGTTATTTCCTTCAAGGGGATGATACAAGGAATAAGATATCGTCTCAGGAATTTACTTCGTTATTAGGCTAATAGGCGTCAACAAATGACGACATCGCCGTCTAATTGCCAACTTTTAATGGCACAGGTCGAAAGGACATTGAATCTTGAGAAACTTTTGGCTCGAGCAGATTTTTTATAAAAATCCAACACCTTATAGCAATTAGTGCAAATAGGCTTTTAAGAAATTACGTTAATTACGTTAAGAAAGTTCCGAATTGTCAACCAACGTGCATCTGGCCTCTGAGAAGATAGAAAGTCTTTGGGGACTTTGAGGACGCCAGACGCGCAGGAGAAAGTGTGAGTCAAAGGCCTAATTCAGTTTCTCTGCTGGCTCTTTTTTCGATAAAAGTTTCTGCGCTTTCACCAAATAGGCCAAGTCAAATCAGTCACTCTTTCTCAGTTCCAAGAGAAAGTTGGCTTCAGTTTGTGTCGTCGTAAGTCGTGAGCGTCCCTTTGCTTACAAAAAAAAAAGTTTTGACAAAAAGTTTTAATTAAAAGTTTTCTTTTCTTTTGAGATTTTTATAGCTTTTAAAGGATTAATTATAAATTGAGAAGAGGGAGGAGGAGTAATTTGGCGTATGGAAATTTCAAAATAAAGTCATTCAGTGTTTGAACAATATTAAGGCCATTCATAAAAACGAAATTTTCTAACTCACTTTAAAATTCTGTCATTGAAGTTGTCTCCCATCTTCTTTCACTTTTTATTTGGTTAGAAAAATTAGAAACCTTATTTCTATTATTTATAAATATCAAAGGAAATTATGGAAGTCGAAACTAAATTTTTAAATTTCAGGCTTTGGTCTAGGTTATTTTTTTATTAAGTTCGTAAAGAAAAATAGTTCTGGTAAAAAAAAGTGGTTAGGTTTAGGTTAATAGGGTTTAGGTAAATTTTAGGTAATGGTTAAGGTTCGGTTCATAGGTTCCAGGTAAATTTTAGGCACAGGGTTAGGTGAGCTTTATAGGGTTTAGGTAAAGTTTAGGTAAAGGTTAAGCTCAGGTTTATAGGTTCCAGGTAAAGGGTTAGGGTAGATTTATAGGTTCTAGGTAGAGGGTTAGGTTAGGTTTATAGGTTCTGGGTAAACGGTAAGGTTAGGTTTAGGTTATAGTATTAACTTTAGGTTAGAATCCAATTTTTATCGCGTCTAAAGGTAATTTCAGGTTAGTTTCTAAGTTATTAATGTGTGATAATGATGATGACGTAATAATTTTTGAATTCTTATTATTTCAGTGACGAAGTTCATTCGAATTGGCATAGCTGACAAAAATGACAATCCACCGTGAGTTATAAGTTTTACCTCAAATTTAAACTTAAAAAAAGTTAAACCTTTTTGAACCCTAAATATTAACTCTAGTTTTAGGTCAAGTAGCAAATAGTTCTATAAAGAAATCAGACTAAAGTTGTGTGCTAATTTTATTTGTTGACCTATATTTTTCAGGTACTTTGACAAGGCACTATATGAAGCTGAAGTTGATGAGAACGAGGATATTCAACATACTGTGTTAACGGTGACTGCCAAAGACTTGGACGAATGTGAGTTTTGAACATTTTATAGCTAAACTTTTTCTATCATTTTCAGCGATGAACTGAATTTGCTAATAGAAGGGCGCTTAAGGGTTATATCCACGGGTTAACCCTGTTTTTTAAATAGGGGTTAGGGCGTATGAGGGTGGTGGTGATAATTAGAGCAAAGGAATCTAGAAGATTATAAGTTGAAAGACTGTGGTGGGTGCAGAAAATAATCCTTTTCCTTTGGAGGAAATGGCTTTTTTGGGCCGGAAGAGTTTAGATCCTCATTATATTTAGTTCTTTTGAGAATTACGGAAGATTATACCATATTTCATGGTTTCATGCTTCGCTGAATAACCTTTTCCTTTTGTCTTTGCACTTTGTGACTGTGGCCATCTGTTTTTACCACTTTTACCCTCAGGATTCAGCGATGAGTTATCGCTTGAGACACAGTGGAAACTGTGCTTGAGAGTACGGCACAAGGCCGTTTGAGACCCTAGTAAAAGTGGAGGAGAAAAAGTTTTGATACCCTTCGGCAAAGTGGGACACAGTTATTCGGCAATGTGAGGCGACGGCAATCAGGAACGGATTTTCGGCAATCTGATGCGTCGGCAATCTGCGACGTCGGTAGTGTGGGGAACTACGAGTGAAGTGGAGGAGAAAAAGTTTTGATGCCGTAAGGAATCTTTTGTTGAGGGGTTTTTATCTGCGAGGATTTGAGCCCTGTGTTGTGCTTCTAAATCCCTTCAGGCAGTGAAAATTTATGTAAATCTTGGCAAAATTTCGTTTTTCTGCCATCTTCCACTGTTTTTTCTAAAGCCATTTTCTGTTATTTTTACACAAAATACATTGAAGATGTGAAGTACATCCGGAAATACTTGTTTTCTTTGCTATTACTTCACTTTTGTCCAGGAAATGAAATTCGGACTTCCGATTCTTGTCCACTGGGCCGAAAAGGGTTGGTACGTTGGCTAACGTTTCTCAACCGTAAGCGTGTGAGCGCCAACAGCTAAGATAACTACTGAACTTGTAAACCCAGCTCGTAGGGCTAGGCGCTACTCTTAACGGGAGCAATGAAGCAGAATGGAAAGCAACGAAGCGGACAACTTGCGTTAACAAATAATCGTATGGAATTTTGTACAGGATGGGTCCAATTCTTGGGGAAGGTGAAAGTTTGTTGGTAAAATTGCAATATGGAAAATCCAAAAAGGAGTGCCAAATTTTTTGGCAAAATTGCTATGAAACGAGGTCCATTCGAATCCTGGCAACGGCACAAAAGTTGAGGATTTGACGCTTTAGACAAACAGCATCTGGGGCATTATAATGCGAAATGGAGTATCTGGAAACTGGAATAATGTGGCCATCTCTAATGGAAACTTTTTGTCACCCTTTTCATAGGAACTCCATTTTTTAGAAATAAAATATCTAAAGTGACAGGCAAATCTCTAATGGAAACTTTTTGTCACCCTTTTCATAGAAACTCCATTTTTTAGAAATAAAATATCTAAAGTGACAGGCAGGAAGATTTGACTAATGGTCTAATTTTATGTTTCTGGTTCTTTTGAATTTCCAAAAATGAATAGGAGATTCTCTATTCAAAAATAATGAGTTAGAGTGCCTAGTTTACACAAATTTTTAGAGTGGATTTAAAGTTGAAATGACAAATTATTGTATTCGGTTAATGGTTTTCCCTATGCTTTGAAATTTTAATTTGAAAATGCTTTTTGAACATTGAATATTCATTTTCAAAGACGCCTTTTTCAAAAATCTCTTTTTCAAAAATCGTGAATTTCATTTCAATTAAAAACGCCTTACATTTTATAAAAACAGATTCGGTTTCCATAAAATTTTTCGCAAATGAGAATTCGATGCTTGTGTGAAAATACAAGCTATTTTCTCCAGCTTTTATGTGTCTCCAGCTTTCACTTCGTCAGCATCCTGGTAATTTTGAAACCCGCTGGGTTCAATGTAAAAAAAAACGTTTCTTGTGTCCTGTGGGTTGCTGCCCGTGCCTGATTGTACAAGATTAGTCGTGAGCCTTGATTGGACAAGATTAGTCCTGAGCCCTGATTGGACAAGATTGTTAGTCAGGAACCCTGATTGGACAAGAAAGCTGGATTTTTCGTCCTGGTGGGACTGACACTTCGAAAAAAACATTTGGAAACTTGTATGCCACCTTGAGTTTTCCCGAATCCAAATGGAATTTTGCCAATTGAACGAACTTATTAGAATTTCAGCTCGGTTTGAAGTGTTACAGCTTGAACTGCCATGATCCGTGTGCTTTCTCTTCCGTTTCAAAAATTCTTGGCATTATTATTATTTTCTCTACTTTCATCTCTGCTCGCCTTGTTTGTTTTATTACTTTTTTGGTTTGGATAAAAGATGAGGATATGTGATTGGTTGGGAACGCTGGAGAAGTGTTTTGGAAAGTACTGGAGAAGTCTGCCAAAATGTTGAGTGAGTCTTTGAACTCACATCCTCTTCTTAGCATCAGCCAACACAATTTTCAATTTTGGGAAGATGAATTTCATTTCCACTTTTTCTGCATCTCCATAAACAATCTTCTTGAAAAAAAGAGAAAAGAGAAAGTCTTCAATTGAATTTTTATTCAAAAGAGGAAAAGAAGGAAGTTAATGTAACTTCCTTCCTGTAAATATTAAAAAACGAGAACTTTTATGGGTGGAAAGGGAAATTGGGATTTTGAGTGATGGCTCATCTGCGCTATTTTACCTTGCCTTCTTCCGTTTTCAGGACCAAGATTAAGGATTTAGCAAAATTACCCCTAGAGTTTAAAATATTGCAAATAGCCCTCCCATAGCTGCTGACTTTGTTTTCATTTGGGCCATCCCGTCCCTGGGAGCTGAATTTGATCCCGTCGCTGGAAGCTGAATTTGAAAGTATCTTGATTTATGAGCGAAGAAAGTCTTCAATTGAATTTTTATTCAAAAGAAAAGAAGGAAGTTAATGTAACTTCCTTCCTGTAAATATTAAAAAACGAGAACTTTTATGGGTGGAAAGGGAAATTGGGATTTTGAGTGATAGCTCATCTGTGCTACCTTAGGTTCTTCCGTTCTTAAAGCCAAGATTAAGAATTTTGCAAAAGTAGACTTTAGAATTTAAAATATTGCAAATAGACCTCCCATAGCTGCCGACTTTGTTTTCATTTGGGCCATCCCGTCCCTGGGAGCTGAATTTGATCCCGTCGCTGGAAGCTGAATTTGAAAGTATCTTGATTTATGAGCGATCTTTACCTATTTGCTGGGCTGGATTAATAAAATAGGATGAATAGTACTAAATTTATTTTATGACATTTCTGGCGACATGAGATAGGGCTCTTATTTCCGGTTTATAAACTTTTAAAAAGAAAACTTGGGCATGGACTTTGTTAGAAAGCGTCAGCCGTTACGGTCTGAATTTTCAAACGCTGAATTTTTTGATTTTTTTCTGCAGCTTCACGAATTCGTTACGAAATTACAAAAGGAAATACTGGTGGAGCATTTGCTGTAAAGAATATGACTGGAGCCATCTACGTTGCGGGACCGCTGGACTACGAAACACGGAAGAGGGTAAGGTTAACCAAATTAGGTCAACCAAATTAGGTCAACCAAACTAGGTGTAAGCTGTACACGGGCCACTTCTAAAGTTACCAAAATCCTTGGTCAGTTTGAGTAACCTGAGAATTCGGGATAGCTGTTAAGTAGTGACATGACACATGATACGCCTTTGATGACATGTGCCGATTATAATTGACACATGTGTCATTGGCCAGACGCACGTGTCGTTGACCTGGCGCACGGGTCATTGACCGGATTTCGGAGTACATACAGTTTATGAATTTGACCTTTGATGTGTGATGGTTCTTTAGTATGAACTGAGACTTTCTGCCTCGGATAACAAGAATGAGAATTCGACAACTGTCGTTATAAACGTAAAAGATCAAAATGATAATCAGCCTTGGTTTGATCGTCCAACTTATGAAACACAAATTACTGAAGAAGATGATCGGAATCTTCCTAAACGCGTTCTTCAGGTTAACTTTCACTTCTCACTCCTTTTCTTTCCATTGCAATTCCTATTCACCTGACCCTGACCTTGACCCCTAACCCCTACCTGACCTCGGCATTCCTAGGCAGCGATCTTGGTAAATCCATAATTTGGGTCACAAAAAGTAAGAATAATACGGGTGGAATGCCTTCATCGCAAGAGATACCTCTAAACAATCCAATTTGAACTCATTTTGTTAACCAGTATTTTAATTTCTTTTTAAATTTTGATTAACCTTTATTTCGTAATATTGTGGTTCTTTTAATTAATCCACGTTTCACATTTTGCTGTAATGATATTTGTACCAGCGACCTGTGTTTTTATTTCACCCTTGACTAGTTTGAATTTTTTTTTTGGACGGCTTTCAAGTGTTGTAAACAAGAAAATTTGGTTGATGGTTGAGCGAATCATGCGTTTGGATAGAAACTGAATTTTTGTCATTTCTCATGAATGATTTTACTTTTGTGTGGTTAGTCGAAGAAAGTGGCTGCAATAAGACGTTATATTAACGATAGTAACAAATTATGTCTCGAAAATAATTTATGTTTTCCCCAATAGAAACTAAAGGCTAAATGGATAATGCTAAGTAAAATTGGCAACTAAACTGCCAGCGTTTTTAAATTTTCCCAAAGGAACTATTCTGTTGTACCAAACGCTTCCCATTTCACAATGAATACATGGAACTGTGGAATAGAAAAGTGGAACCAATTCCCTTTGGTACTGTCTCGAGCTCCTCTTATCCAAGTTTATGGCCATTTTCAGCTGGTTTTTCGCTGAAGTTTGCAAAAAAAAAANAAAAAAAAAAAAAAAAAAAAGTGAAAGGCCTAAATGGTTATGGCTTCAGTCTTTGGTTGGTTGTAAAGTCGGTTTTTAGAACTTGTACTTTGGCACCATTGGAATTGGACTCAATACTACTTGACCCAATTAAATTAACTTTAGCAAAATGACATCGCGAACTGTTTTTGGGTCGTTTTTATTATTATTTGGGGGAAATTCATGTTTAATACTTTAGGCAGTCAGGGACCATAATTTAATTACGTAAGCTCAATGGTGGGTGGGTGGGACCGTGATTATAACCTGGGACCTGGGTACATTCCATGCTAAACCCCCATAAGGGGTGGGTGGCTCGGGTCAAAAACTGACCATTTCAGGATTACGTAATTAAAGTATGGGCCCTCATACATTCCGCTGTATTTCAAGTATTATCGTTTTGTAGCATCAAAAGTTTGTACGCAGTTCACAGCGGTAATTCACCAAACCTGAACCTATTTTTCCGTTTGTTAGCTTAGTCCCGAATGCGGCAATTTTCGTTAACCGACGCCAAAGTTGTGTGAAAAATTGGGTTGCAGCGTGATTTTTAGTACAACGGATACTGAATTTTGAAGATTGTGTCCGGATTTTTGTGTTGGTTTAATTTTGTTTTTGATTACTTTGTTACGTTTTGGTTATTTTGTTTTAGCATGAATTTTTCTTATTTGTATTTTGTTTTGTTTGTTTTTTTTCTTTTATTTTATGTTTGATTTGACCCTTGGCCTTGGTGGCTCTTGCAGTATGAATTGGCATTGGTGGCATCAGATAGCCTCAATGAAAACGAAACTACGGTGGTCATCCGAATAAACGACAAGAATGACTTGCCACCCGTTTTTAGCCAATCAATGTACACCTCACAAATTGAGGAAGAGTATTCCGCTGTTCTTCCACTTAAACTGCTGAAGGTAATCCTAATTGACTCCAATCTTCCCGGATCGACATTTTCCTTAACCGCTTCCTTCTACCACACGCTTTTCTACTGAAAAAAATTAGATGAACTCCTGATTAAACTTTCGCCTGATTTTTAGGTAACCGCAAGCGATGGAGACAAGGATAGACCAAGTAAGATAACTTTCTCCAAAGATTAATTGCCGGGATTTTACTAACATTTTCGTGGATCCCGTTTAGGCAATATCGTCTACTTTCTCACGGGGCAAGGAATTGATTCGGACAATCCTACAAATAGCAAGTTTGATATTAACCGAACTACTGGAGAAATTTACGTTCTAAAGGTAAATTTCGCAGCAAAAGTAAAACACGATTCGACGCACGGTTATGTCAGACACTGAGGCTAACGCTGAAAACTTCGGACTCGTTCGTTCGAACTTTACGAAGAGAAAGTTACTGGGGACTTGAAATCTTACATGGAAATTTGTTCATTTTACAGCCGTTGGACCGTGACCAGCCGAACGGGCGTGCGCAATGGCGATTCACTGTTTTTGCGCAAGATGAAGGCGGAGAGGGCTTGGTTGGGTACAGTGATGTTCAAGTTAATTTGAAGGACATCGTAAGGGAAATTTATTCGTCTTATTCGGTATTCCCTGCACAATGGCTGCTAAATTTATTTTTCGTTTGGCAGAATGACAATGCACCACTTTTTCCCCAAGGAGTTTATGTTGGAAACGTGACAGAGAACGGAACTTCTGGAATGGTTGTAATGACAATGACGGCTGTGGATTATGACGATCCGAATGAAGGAACTAATGCCAAGGTATTTAAATTTTATTTAAATTTTGATCACTGCGTATGTGCCCTTGTAACCTAATGCCTTACTTTGTATTCCGATTTAGATGATATATTCAATCGAAAAGAACGTAATTGATGAGGATCAGGGCCGACCAATTTTTGAAATTGAATCTGACACTGGAGTTATCAAAACTGCTGTCTGCTGCTTGGACCGAGAAAAAACGCCGGACTATTCTATACAAGTTGTGGCCATGGACGGGGGTGGACTCAAGGGTAATTTCTTAAAAAAAAAATTTATTAATTACTATTATTATAATTTATTTTATCATCCCCAGGTACCGGAACGGCGTCAATTCGCGTGAAGGACGTATGTATATTTTATCTGTTAAATCCATGAGCTTAATTTATAAAAATTCCGTAGTATTGCTAGAGATTTACCTTTAATATTTTCTTTAAAAAAAATTTCTTGAAGATTAATGACATGCCGCCCCATTTTACAAAAGAAGAGTGGTTCACGGAAGTAGATGAGACAGATGGTTCAACCCTTCCGGACACGCCCATTTTAACAGTTACGGTCCATGACGAAGATGAAACTAACAAGTTTCACTACAAAGTTCTGGAAAATAGTGGATATGGAGCTGATAAGTTTACCATGGTTCGGAACAATGATGGAACAGGTTCACTCAAAATTGTTCAACCCCTGGATTATGAGGATCCCCTACAAAGTCAAGGTTTTCGCTTCAGGATTCAAGTCAATGACAAGGGGGATGACAATGATAATGACAAGTAAGTCAATTTGATTGATTGTAATTTCACTTCTACGACACACAAAATACCAAACCGGTGTTTCATTCATCAAACGAATTTAAAAAAAAATTAGAATTAGGAATTTTGCTTTCAAAATTTCAATTTAATTTTAATGAAAATTAATTTTAAACGTTCAACAAATTAAACTGGTTTAACTTTTTTTAGGTACCACGTTTCTTATTCCTGGGTCAAGGTTGCTTTGAGGGACATCAATGATAATAAACCAAGCGTAAGCGTTTATTTTCTTCAATTTTACAGAATGTGTCAATTCAATGTGAATTTATTCAATATTTGAACAATAATTTCAGTTTGAACGGCCCAATATCGAAGTATCGGTTTATGAAAACGCCGAAGTTGGAAAAAGTTTAGAAACTTTTAAGGCTACTGATCCAGATCAAGGCGGAAAAAGTAAAGTTTCATATGCCATTGACAGGTCGTCAGATAGGAAGCGACAATTTTCTATTA
>JABASL010001397.1:0-11100 GCA_019775825.1 Neanura muscorum
TCAGATTGGACAATGGTTTTTGTCTTATTTTCACGATACTTCTCCAGCGGCTCTATCAGGATTTTGAGCTTCCGAACCTGCTCGCATTTTTCTTTCCGAAGTTTTTGTAAACGTTCTGCCCAGAACTCACAAATATCCTTCTGCTTCTTGATACTCAACTTACGTTCAAGCTCCGCAATTCGTTTCGTGCTTACTTCCTTCCAGGCAACGTCCATTTTGAATTGAAGTTCTGCTTTATCATGAAGCCAGGCTCGTATTACAGCTCCGCGTTTTTCTTCCAGACTCTTTTTTGTTTTCAGACGAAACTTTTGTTTTGTAATTTCATTATTACTTTTTCCAGGAAATAGTCGATGCATGAGTTCGAGCTGGAGAGGTAAAATAAGTGTCGACTCAGTACCGGAAGTTGTAAATGAATTCATGACGTAGAAGAGTAAGCTCGATTCTTCACTGGTCCATTCTTGTTGCATAATATTAAAAATCGTAGCAAGTTCTTTTGTAATTTCTTCAATTTTCGTATGAAATTCAGCATCCAAAAGAAGGAAATTGTCTTGAGCAGACTCGATAAAGGATGCAATTTCTTTTGAATCTCCGAACCCCGAGTCAATGGGCAATTCATTTGGAATGTTAGTACAAAGTCCGTAAGGAAGTTCCATGTCACCAAGGTCAAGGAATTCATTGACCCAAGCTTGAATTGCAGTCGTATCAACTGCCCTTATTTGATTTAAATAGTTTGTCACCAGGTCTTCCATGGCTACTGCATCCTCGTAGATCTTGCTCTTGTCTCCACCTCCAGAAGATAGTTTTGTTTCATCTCCACTACTCCAGGATTGGAGAAAAGCAAGCGTCTTCGGGTCAACCTCCATTGAGGAGGTGGAGGTCATGGCTAGCAGAAAAGCCCTAAACTTGGCACTGTCCGTACGCTACTTCATCACTGCTTCTTTCACTTCGAATCGATCATCCAAAGCCAATTTTTGAATGAAGTGTTCCAGGTCGGGAAGTTCCGTCGGAACAAATTCTTGCTCCTTGGCAGGATTTTCTCTACTATTTGCATAAGCCTCCAAGAAGCGCTTCGGGTTTTGAGCAATTCGCTTTGCACGCATCTTTGTCTCTCCTACAATTATAAACGGAAATATGTCAATCAACGCAAGAAAGCGTTTAAAAAATTAGTAATAAACGAGTTAAATTCATAAATAAAAGCAGGTAATCAGTTAGTCAACGAATTAAACCGAATATATTAACCTAGGAATCCTGTGCGCTGAAGATTCGAGTTGAATTTTCCTGGTTGATTCACAGGTAGATTTGGAGCCGAATGATGAGAGCGGGTTCGTATATCGTTCCTTGTGGACTCTTGATGAAGTACTTCCGCATCAATTCCTCCCTGTGCAAGGGCTAGTCCATGTCTCAGGTTCATAAGTTGGAGCTGATGGCTGAAGCGTCTCGGTTTTTCTTTTCCTAAATCCATTTTTCAATGGAACTGTGCCGTTTGGAAAACTTGATTTCGCTTACTACGAATATGAATTGAAAGCGCCTCTTTTCACTCTTCCGCGCTGTTACCCACGGGTTGATTGGTCAATAAAACGAACTATCATGAAATGAGAACAATAATGAAACCCACCTCGCAAGTCGCAAATGTCGATGAGTAAACAAAATCAATAATATTAGTTTGTCAATTTGTAACAATGTTTTCCGTTTCCAAAAGCAACAACGTGCTAGGGTGCCAGAAGTTGTAGTGGTTCACCTATTCTTGCTGCAAGTATTGAAATATTACAATTTATTAAAATGTTTTATGTTATTAATTAGCTCACTTAAATATTTAGAATTTGAATTGAAGAGTGTTTAATCAACTTAATTCAATTTTAATTAAATTAATTGAGTCAACTTAATTCAATTTTAATTAAATTAATTGAATCAACTTAATTCAATTTTAATTAAATTAATTGAATCAACTTCTCCTTTTAAAACCAATTCGAGAAAGAATGTCTTTCGAGACCACCTTGCATTCTAGAATTTTTTAATAAAATTAAAAATTCTGTCGACATTTATGAGAACGCCAACCATTCGACAACTTGAACAAGTTTAAATGCTTTATTGGCTGACCATTCTAGTGTATTAAAACAGAACGTAAAGCTTAAAATAACTCGACGACGAGCTGTCTAGAAAAAGAACCCTACCTTGAAGCATAAACATTGAAAACAATCCATATCACTTGAAAAATAACAATGAAGGTGTAAGAAATTCCAAAAAGAAAACGAAAGCCATTTAAAACACTTGTCCTTAAGAAATTCCACGTGCTAGTATGGGGGATTAGCATAAATCCAATGTACAATTTACGATCCTTCTTACTGGAAAGAAAGGAACAAGGGAAAGTACTTCTTCAGTCAAGGATCATATCAGGTGTCACCTGAATTTAAATCCCAATGAAACACACCAAACATAACTGGACCCAAATATCCACTTTAAATTCGAAAGCCTTTCAACGATAAAATAAAGTGTACCGTTCTCCCCAAAATTGAAGTAGACTCCATGGTCCAGTCCATTTCAAGTTAACACTGGAATGGGACATGACTTCAAAAATATTTCCTTGCGTAATAATATTTTCTGAGTTTTGCCACAACTTATAATAACGGTAGCTAAATTGAGTAGCTAATTCAGTAGCTAAATATTGAGTAGCTAAACTAAATAGTATTAAATTAGAAGTGAAATTATGTTTACTGCAATTTTTAAACAAAAAATATTTTATAGAACCTGACTTTAGTCAGGTTCGAAAGTCTTCTGACAGATTTGTCGGAAGACTTTTACAATTTACGCAAAAATTAATTAATTCACTTCAGTATAAACAGGATTCCGTACCCGGTGCAATCCGTTCTCTGCTCCGGAGGATAGGTTATTCTGAGAATGAACTTACTAAATAAGCTTCTGCGGAGGTCAGGAACTTTGTTTTGAGGTCGTTGTAATTCCCATGGTGTGAAAAGTAAGAAGGGATACTTTGTAACGGTAAAAGATGTTTCTCTTATTGTTGGATTAAGTTACTAAATCCTCTTAATTGAGTTTTGGTAGAATTGGTGAGAGTGATACTTTTCTAAAATTCATTTCCATTCAAATCGTCACGTCCAGCTCGATTCTTCAGTCTTCAAAATGAGTTCTCAATGACAAAAGGCTGTTCAAGTGGAAGCGTCTTCTCCACTCCAAGTGTGAAAGCTACACAGGTGTCTCACAATATAAATCAATTTTAAGCTTCATTGGGTCCTTAACTTACCTCGACCAAAACCTAACCAGCCTGAGACTTTGAACGCTGGAGGCTCTTATTTTGACACTCTAACTCCAAATTCAGAATAACAAAACAAATGTAACTGCAGATTAGCAGATTCAAAACAACGAATTTCAAACCTCACACACTCCATTTACTCCAATTTAAAAAATTCGGTTCTCAATCTTTCATTGACTTTGATGTCAGACTTTGAAAAATATATAGATATCCCTATTCAGCTATATTCAGATTAATTGTAAGTTGGTTTAAATTAAAACTTTAAAATAAACCTAAAACTAAACAGGGAAAGAAAACCACTCTCTAAAGTTTGCAAAGAATTTCGTGTGGGGAAAATCTTGTCCAAATTCTTTCCTCCTGGAAGGCACCCCGTAGTTCCCTCTTTGAAGGACGATGCGAAAATTTTGTGAAGATGAAATGCTGTTTTCTGAAGATGAAACCTAAACGCGATACCCACGAGTCGTAGTAAGTTCAGTAGCAATCTGCTACCTAATTCTTTGGTGAAGCCCAGAAAAATGCCCGAAAATTTGTAGACCTCATTTTTTTTCAAAATTTGATTTTTGATTTTGTGGCGTCTAAATATGTCAACCAGCAAAAGATTCCAAAGCTTTGAAAGGAAATTATCATTCTTTTGTCAATGTTATTTAAAACGAAGAATCCCTGGAACATCTTCTTGGCATCTATTCTTCTTGAGCCTTCTTCACCAAAAAGAGGAAGATGAATCTAAGGGAATTGTGAAAAGAGGTAGAATAGGGGTGGAGCCATTTTCTTCAAAAGGGCTGGAAAAACTAAGCGTGTTCGACTAAGAAGCTCCGCCCTTAGCCCGCCCTCACTTTCCGATTCAGTGCATCACCAAAGATACCAAACCCAGCCTTCATCCAATTATCGAAAACCAAGTCAAAATCTCGTCTTCGGGGGCTCTCGAACAGAAGAAAAAATTCATAAAAATTATGTCCGCCAGTCGGAAACAGATTCTGGTAAAGAAATCAAATGGAAGTATAGAAATTGTTCCCTAAACTTGAGCCTGTACTAAGTTTTGAGCTGCATTTCTAACTGCAAACTGTGAGTGAAAGTGAAGTTGGTGTATTTTGAGCTAACTCATCATAATAAACAGTAAAAGCCTGACAAAGATTTATTTTTTGAGAACTTCTTAGAGGTCAAGGGTTACAACAGAAGCAAATGACAATGCGTTCAAGTTGTATGCAAGAGTGAGATCATTCTGTCGTATTTAGTGTAAATGAAAGCATTATTGGTGCAAATCAATCACACAAAAGAACAAGAGAAGTGTATATTTCAATAAAATTGGGGTTACATTAAATTACCAAAAGTGCAAGTGGAGCAAATTTAACTCTGAATCCATCGTAGTACGTACAGGTAACCTTCCGTAGTTTTACAGTTTTTGCAACTTTAATTTGCAATTTGTTGAGTTTTAAAAACTTTAAAAAAGAAAATGAAGCATATTTTCGTGTTTTTCTGAAAATAAGATCAGTTTTGGAAGCTATGCTAATCTCGACTTCCTTCGATTCTGATGGCTAAATTTTTCAATATGAAATCTTAACCTGTGTTGTTAACTTAAGCAAGTTTTTAAATTGACCAACCTAAATTAAACGAGTGCTGTGAATTTTGAATTTTGGGCATCATTCATTAAAACAAAACAAAATTCTCTACATTTAGTTGAAAAGTAACGCAGCAAGAGGACACGCAGGTAAAAAGTACCAACAAACAGTAAACACCTCGGACACTGATTGTCAACACTAGAAAATTTCTTAACGAAGCTGCTAGTGAACTTGATTTGAACGCAATTTTGTTAACTTTTGAATTTGAATGTAATTTTAAGTTAAACTGAAACGAAAACAAAATTTCAGCACGGCGAAAGAGTTGTTTGAAGTGTATGCTTTTAGATTTTTTGGTATTAAAGAATTCGGTGGTAGTGTTTGTATTTGTGAGTGTTTTAGAGGAGAGTGAATAAGCATCTTTGCGTGTTTGGTTGAGGGTGAGAAGCGTTGTCGCTGGAAGGATTGCCTAATGTCTTGAGCAGAGGGTCCTTCTAATCTCCACTACCACTCTATGACGCTTGACAAGTTCTAGAAATTATGAGAGTCAACTGGCTCGTAATTCCTCTGCCAAAGAGCAGACAGAAATTAATGTCAAGAATAACAAATTCAACACTTTGGAGGTCCCTTGCATCACAAGAAATTGGAGAAAGTAGGAAGCGGAGCATAGAAAAATTTCTGAGCAGGAAATCATAAATTTTAACAAGGATTTACGAACGTCCTGCTCCCGTTCTCATACCTTCACATTTTCAGAAAATACATTCTCCTGAGAAAGTATTTTCCAATATTCCCTTTTGGAAGTACCGACTAAGCATTAATGCATGAATTTAATCTAGACAAGGCTCATAATTTTGGCGCTCACGCTTACTAAACGTTCAAGCAATATTTTTCAAAATGTGTCTCAAGGAATCAGAATTATTCAAAGTTGGTTGACTTTCACAGTGAAAAGGGACTCTTTTCACTCTGAACCTCAACCAACGTTGGAATTATTTCTATGTTTTGACGCCATTTTGTATGTTTAGAAAATGTCAACATTCTTAGCTAACTGTCCCATTTGATTGAAATTCTTTAGAGTGTTTATGAATGAGGAGTCAACGTCCTTGTGTGTGACTCGGCCGGTGTATGTGACTCCCTGACATTTCTCCAAAGCCAGGACTTGAAGACCCGAAGAGTCCAGAATTGGGTGTCAGTGTGAATCGTCACGTAATTTGGGTCACGTGCTTCAAGGTGTCTCCATTAGCACGGCCGAACTGAGGATGTACGCTGCTTAGAGAATTAAACCCTGAATGCAACACCGTTCCTTCTTGCTCCCCTCAAGGTGAAGTTCGTTCGACGATCGAAGAACGTGATGAAGGAGAAAAGTAAGAACGCAGCGAGAAGTCGCCGTGAGAAAGAAAATGCCGAATTCCTTGACTTGGCAGGTCTCCTACCCCTCCCGTCTGCCATTACGACACAACTCGACAAAGCCTCAGTCATTCGACTCACTACAAGTTACCTCCGAATGCGAAGCGTCTTTCCAGATGGTAAGAAATTTTTGTTTTTTAAAAAACGTGTAACGATTGAACTTCGAAAAAAAATAATGGTGATCATTCAAACACAAGATTAAACCGCATCAAAACCTAGTCTTGTTCAAAAAACTTGGAAATATTTAGAAATATCAAATTAAGTAGAACTTCGTGAAATATAGTTCCCGAACATGGACGCCTTTAGTACAAGCGGTTTAGAATCGGTTTGGGTTAAAGACGGCGGTTACTTCGATTTTAATTGGACAAAGGATAATTCGAAAGCGTAAATGGAGCATAAATGTCATCATAATAGTGGGCCTAAACTTCGATTTTAATATGCACACGTGACGTGACGAGTTGTGAATTGGATTGTTTGACAATGGGAATGAAGTTAAAACTTTATTGGCAAAAAATGGGAAGAATAGGTCAGCCTTTTTGGCTCAGCCTTATTTGAGTTTTTGAATAGTAAAAAATAGAAATAATAAAATAATCGGCATGCGATTTGTTTGTCGGAAATCGTTGAGGCAGCGGGGTTACTTTTCTAATTGTCAGCTCGGCAGCGTCAAACGCCGTGACATGAGGCACTTAGTCATTACACAACAGAACCGATCTCATGCCAATCGACGACGTCCTCATTAAAACAATTTCAGGGAACAAGCCTTGTGACTTGTGTTCAAACAAAAATGAATAACTCATATTGAAAAATTGAAAATGGTTGTCTACTTCAATTAAAAGGTGGTTTCGGATTTGCTCAGGGAGTGAGGAAATTTAATTGTAGTAAGGGAGTGAAAGCAGTGAAATCAGGGATTAATTTCGTCACGTGCCAAGAAATTGTTCCTCCTGTCAAAACAACTATTTCCTTTAACAATGAGAAACCAAATATTCACTCAAGCCATATTTAAAACCCATAGTGATTTCTTTAATCGCTGCTTTTCTTTCATCAAGCTCTAGAAGCTTGGTAATCATATTTTTTCGATTCATGTCTGTCGGTCCGTCGTGCGTTTGTGCGTCTGACATACCACATACGGTAGTCACCAAAGTTTGGAAAGTGACTAACCAAGTTCCTCCAGGCTCACATGTGCACGTGCAATACAAGCATGTCGTTAGCTCAGTTGCAAACTTGCACAATGTAGAATTCTTTAAAAAATTGGAAACGAAAATTTAATTCGTAAAATGTCAAAATTGCTTACAACAAATTGACACCGCAGAACTACCAACTTCTAACCAGTATTCGAATTCCTGTCCTTAAAATTTGCATTCAATTTCTCTGATTTCTTCGACTTCGGTACATACATACTAGCTTTGTCTATTCCAGAGTAAGATTACTGAGAGTGCGTAAAGTAAATTTGATTTTTATTGTTGGCATTTTTCTCCAGTATGGGTTTTCTAAACGAGATGTTACCCATTATGAAATGTGGAAAGCGATTCCCTGAAGCAAGTGGAGAAAGAAGGGGAGATAGACAGAAGACTTTTGAATAAAGACCTTATGCGCGTTCGTCCAAACTAATTGGCACACTTCACAATTGCCTTCGTTAGCAAAAATCAGGAAGGATGAAGAGATGCTTTTCCCTTTGAATCAAACTTTCTCCCCTAAGTCCAAATGAAGCAAAGGAGGTACCTAGCGGACAGAGGAGAGGTTATGAAAATCCAGTGTTTTCACGTCCAAAGCCATAAAACTTGAAGCAATGACACTTTATCTTCAACCATGGCATTTTGTTTTACCGTTTTTTACGTATGAATCTAAAAGGATCGGTACAACTGAACTGTAGTCTCTCAGAATACAGAATTCCGTGTGATGCTCACGCGGGAGGGGGGATTGTTGAATTCACTCTCCAAATGCCTGAAATCCAGTCAAAAAAATTTAAAATACTTATTAAATGGCGATGAAAGATTCTGTATGACTAAATCTTAAGGAAGTTGGGCGATGCACGGCGAACGGATTTTTTTAAATTCTTGTGAGAAACGTAGGAGATTTGGTTGTTGGCGATTAAATCTTAGTAGACTTCCAATTTACTACGGTTGTTTAGTAAGTAAAGGATTTTACCACAAGGCTTTGGAAGGATCGGAGGTCACAAGTGGCGTATTTCCTCTGTTGGAAACTTCACAACCTACCGTCACCGTTCCGTCACCACTATTTTCAGTTTAATTTCATTTTCCTCCCTTGGAGAAATTAACTATGACGAAATGAAAAAAGAATTATAAGGAAATATAAGTCAGTTCATAAAAATATTTTTGTCGTAAAGATCCTCCTGCAAACTTTTAGTTCACACCGCATATTTCAGTCGGTGGTATTCCTTTTACAATTTTTGATATTTGTCGTGAATGGATGCAATTTCAAGTGCAATCCCAACGCAAGTGAGGACTTGTACGTATATATTTTGGATACTAGGTATTGAGAATCCAAAGTCGTAACTTCACCAGCCCCAGCATCTTCCGCATCAACAAAGATGAAATTGGAGAATAAAAACAAAAGTGAAAGACCATATTTCCCCTAGCTAAGATTGATTAGCCATGGTCTTTTGCTCCTAAAATTTAAAGAAGGAAAGGGTAGACGGGTTGGTTGACCCGAGAGATGACCTCAGAATAGTGCTCAACTCAGTTGTAATTCCTAATCCGGAACCACTTAATATTACATTACATAACAAGGTTCTGTCGTCGTAAACCCACCTTTCAACAACACTACCACCACTATTCATAACTTTTAGTTCTGAGCATCTCTCTGGGTTTTTCTACCAGGATTCTATAAAATCCTAATTTTAAAACGTCAGTTCTTAAAGGCTTCTAAAATTTTAAATTTAGATTGACTGAATAAGCCTAACGATTCGAATTCTTATGATCAAATGAGTCAAAATTTCCTAGAATTTTTACAGTGAATCATTCTATTCCATTTCCGTTATTACGACATTGGTTCTCCTCTGCTCGTTAACAATATTATGTTAGTAGAAGCATTTTGTTCACCCCTTTTGGTTCGCCTCCTCAACTTCCCGGGTCATGACCCTGTCACTCAAGAAGTTTAAAATTTTAGGCGATTGTTCTGGAGATGTACAGAATTCTTTGTTTTAGTGTTAGCAAGACGAAGACCAAATACCACACAGAGTAGAACAGAAGCAAAATTTAAAATAGCTGGAGCTTTAGTGGGATCAATTTCTGATTAGAGAAAAGTGGTTAAGTTTCAGTTGTTACGAAGGGAGATTAAGTGGGATTCGTTTCATAAATATAATTCCCCTTCTAAAGGGGGCTAAGGGAGTAAGATTAACACTTGGGACCTGGTGAAACCAAATCAGCCGAATTCAACAATCACAGCACATGCCCTTAAGTGCTACAATTTATGAGCTGAATCCATAATCACACAATTAACCAAAATGGTTCCAATAATACTCATAAATGTTTCTATTGTTAACAATTGTAAGTAATATTGTTAAACTCAAATTCACTTAAAATAATAATTAAGTTATGTAGTCGACAAAGCATCTGAGTCTGTTTCCGTAATTCCGTGAGACAAGAAATTCCATTTCCATTAAAATAAGGATTTCCTTCCCTTTTTTGGCCACTTTGAAAATCTTTTCAACAAACATTTTTCAATTTTCCCTTTCGTTTGTTCTGAGGCTTTTGTTTTCCCCTTCCTTTTTCTTCATCAAATAAGAAACATGAAATGGACAGGAAATCCAGAAACAAACAAGTCATCAAACAATATACACTTCTAACTTTATCCTCAAAATGTTAAAAAATAGCATTATTCCTGTAGAAGTAGAAATGAATCAAGCAAAATTGAAACAAAACGCGATTAAAACGTCTACTATAGTTAATAAAAAAAATGTTACGTCGCGCTTGCAATACTTAAATGTGGGAACCGAAAATTAAAGTAAATGTAAGAAATAAAAATTCGGGGTCGTTCAAATCGATCTTAAAATTTTAGATCGCGTAACAGTGAAGAATAAACAAAAAAAATTTGAGAACTTTATAAAATGGGAGGATATCAGAAGTCCTTCGATTGGACTAAAATGTTTTCGTTTTAATGTGCCAGAATTTAATTTCACCAAAACTGATTTTTGTAATAAATTGAGGACAAATCAGTCGGTTATATGCAGTTGTTGAATTAATTCTTGGTAATTTTTATTCATTCTTTGCAAGATCTGACAAAATATTTCTTTGAATTAAATTTTAAAGCCACTCATTATTTTTATGCCTGAGAACTAATGAAATTTGTTAGAAATTACAAATCAACTGGGTATTTCTGCTAATAAAATCCGAATTAGAGAAGGGAGATATACGGATAAGAATTGAGCGTGTTTATTGCCTAATTGATTTTAATCTTGTGCGTAGATTTGAATTTGATAACCAAATAATAAGGGTGGGTTCAAAGAACAATTAAAAGAAACCGGAGCTTTTACTTTTTCAACCTTCACAAACTCGTATCTTGCATCTATGCTTTTCAACAGCAAGGAAACGTGGAACTTAAAGGCGTTTCTAACTATTCAAGTCCTCGATCCTTCCCATATTACGCGTTGTTTAGAAAAAAAGAATTCAAAAAATTCAAAAAGACTTCAAAAAAGAGAATTTATATAATCAGCGCTGCTCATCACTGCCACAGTACAACTAAGTAATTGGGACTGGAGAAGATCTCCAATTTCATGTTTAGTGGTCCTTAAGGTACCCGCATTTTCAAAACTTTTGTCATTTCATGATTCTGCCACACATTAATTATTATAATAAGGGAAAACTTTTCCTTTCAACAAATTCATTCTTCATTATTTTTTTAAAGGAATTATTACCACCA
>JABASL010001398.1:0-11098 GCA_019775825.1 Neanura muscorum
TTTGGCTTCACACCGCCGGAACGAGCCCTTTCCTCGACCTACAATACATACCATTTAAAACGTGCTCCTGTTGGGTCTCCTGCATATTGGGCTCCAAAACCTCCGGGTCAAGGACCGGGTATCTGTCTTACTCCAGCCCAATGACCCTCGGGGTTAGGCCTTGAAGTCAAGCCCCAAGGCCTTCAAGTCCTCCCAAGGCCCTTTGACTCCAAGGCTTTGAGTATTGAAAAAAAAACAGCGCAAGGAATAAGAGAAAAGTAAACCGACCTTGACCGAGATGACACCGGATAAGAGAAAGTGCTCTGGACGAGGTCACACTCTGGAATCCTGGAGTGACGAGGAAGGCGAGGTAAGGTGTCCACGGCGGCGGACGAGAGGGAAAATTGTGAGGAGAGGGTAATGAGACTGAGTGGGCCAAATGAGTGAGAAGTGAAGCAGACAGAGGCTGAGAGTGAAATGATTCCTTACTTTTAGGTATCCTGGATTCCCTCTCTTCCTTCTGGGCACCAGAGTGGCCAATCCGTGGAGACGAAGGGGGGTCGTAGCCCTGTTCATCAGCTGATTCTCATCGCGACCTCCACAACAAAACAATGGACAAGCAAAAAAAAAAATGAAAAAAAAAGAGCGGTTTTGGGTTCCCCCCTTAGCGACGTGGCTTACTTCCACGACTAGAACGAGGCAAAAGTGGGCAGGGGTAGCCGTAGGAATGAATGGAATCTGGAAGGATGCTGTTGCTATTGGACACAATAGCCCACTAAAATGCTACTTCTTGGCTCCGGCGGGACTTTCTCCCTCCCAACTTAGTCTTTGTGACATTAACTTTCACCTTACTTTCACCTCTGACACCTCCCCAGGTGCCCAGGTGCCTTGAATTCCATAAATTTTTCAAAAAATTTGTAGATTTTAAATTCAAAATTCACCTTTGACCTTTCCGGAGAAAGATACATATCTTTCTTACCTATCCAACTTTTTTTTCTCACTTAACATTCTGTCTTATTTTAAAGCATAAAATATGGAAGGCTTTTTAGCGAACCACCACGTTGAGGCTAATCTTTCAAAATTTGGGCCCAAAACCCGGCTAATTTCCAATAGCGGGACTCGCCAGGTCACTCGAGTTCAATCTCAAGGTCATCGGTCCTATCCTCCTGAGTTATAGTGTATATATAACCTTATAACCTTATATATGACCTTAACCTTAACAGAAAAATATGTGTCAGGTTTGATTGTATAGGCTTACAGGTCGCTTACCGGCGCAGCGGTCATGACCTGAGATGACCCAAAAACAGATGAGCCAAAAGCCGAGCTTTTTGGCTCAAAACATTATAGTTATTGACGACGACGCAACTTGTTCCGACCTAGTTTAATCCCTGTTTGTGATTTTTATTAATTTTAAATGGCGTTTTAGCGCTCGAAAGGTAAGCTGTTTACTAACTTCTAATAGAAAAATTAATTAGAATAACCTTGGTACAGTTTAATTTTGAAATGAAGAAAACTGAATCCAAAGGTAAGCTGTGCTGGAGTGGCTGGAGGTCAAGCTGGAGTGGCTGGAGGTCAAGCCGGATTGACCTCCGGAAGGGATTAAGTTGTAATGGAAAGAAGGTAATCGTGAATCGTAAAACGTAGATTTAAGTTGAAATGGGTTTATTAAACTTTCTTTGTATAAGGGGAATAGCCAAGCCACTTGTTATTTTGTAAAGCGGCTCGGCTAGGCTGCTGCAATGAGAAAAAAATCTTTATCGCTTATCACTATTACCCTCAACCACTTTAACTAACTTGTGCTACTTAAATGTCTAAATGCACTTTAATATTTTACTACAAACAAATTGAAATTAGGTCATTCAAAAGTTATTAACTTCTTCCAGGAGGATTAAATCTAAAATTAACTTTCTTTCAAATCTTGAGCCAATTTCCGTTCAAGTTTCAATACAATTTAGTAAAACTTGTTAAATTTTAAACACAAAATGGGCCACTTAAAGATCCTGTGACATATTGACCTTGGATGATTGGTTGAAAGGTTTTTGAACAGGTTTTTTTTCTAGCCAGGTTTGTGGAAACCAACCCAATTTGAATTGTTTGAAAATTAGAATACCGAGCCTTTTTTTTTTAAACAAAAATTTTCAATTTTGCTAGCAGCGTTTCATTTTCTAAAAATATGTAAAACAGAAAAGGAACATTCCTAATGTCGATGGGAACATTAGAGGAAGGAATGAAGATTAGCAAAATATTTTAAAGGGCCCATGGCCCTTGGTGGTCCAAAGTATTGCACCGCGCGTAGCCATGGGAACAAAAGACAACAACGAGACGCGGGACTCTTGGTATGCGTCTCTGTTTCGGCTTCTGTACCCTTAAGTCCCTCCAGAATTCTAAAAAAAAAATAGTTGAAGGGTTCCCAGGATCCCTTTGTTTTCTCCCTATTAGAAAAATCTAGTTTGAAGAAAAGATGAATCAGGTTTTCACTTTGGAAAGATGAGCTCATTTTCTAAACACATTCCTCGACGCCACTTTGTATAAATACTTTGTACTTTGACAAAAAACAAAATGTTTCCATTTTTCTAAAAACAGAAGAAGCGGTGCCTAACTCGCGTAACCACATAACCCAAATAACCACCCTTAACGCTCCATATTGTTTAAAGCGATTCAAGCTCAAGGGATTCATTAGAAAACCCTAAAACAGCCATAACATTGAAACCCTAAATCCCAAAGAGGGGTTTACCCTAACCAAACCCTAACCTAAACCCCCTGCTTAAGGCTGCAGCAATGTCTTAAAAGTCATTATACCAAAAAATTTGGTCTGAAGTTTACCGTTTTTAAGTTTTACAAAAAAAAAATTCAAAACTCGAAATCGGGCCTTTAAATTCTCGTTTGAAAGCTAAAAATACAATTTTTTAAAAAAAGGTTCTCAAGTTTGAAATTTTATGAAGTTTTGCTTGTCTGCAATATTTTTTGTTTCAAAATTTTCCAAGAGCTACCTACAGCTTAGAAAAAAAAATTCAGAGCCCAAGCCGCAGCCGTATAATGCTGCAGGGAGGGTTCAAGTTCAGCGATTTCAGCGATAAGGGAATAAGACAAAGAAACGATGAGCAATTCAGCGGTAACTAAAGAGGGTTGATTGAAAATGCAAAGTATTGAACCACTTCCGGTTTGAAGGGATAAACTAGTTTTGCATTTCCTGGCCAATTGGTGTCCAACATTTTGGATAAATTTTATCTGCAAAATGCATCTAAGCCCTGAATAAGGAAAAACACACCGATCTGTTTCAAAGTCCTCCAGAATTTCAGTAAGCAGGGCCCGGGCCCTTAGGACCAGGTTTCATAGGTTTCCTACACCTATGAAATCCCTCCACTTCACCTGCCTTTATTCTAAATTCTTTCTGTCTATTTTTACAAAGGATTTTAACAAGCCTAGCCCTTACAAAGCACAAACAAAAATCTACTATAAGGCTCCGTCCCTTAACAATAATTACATTTTTCTTGTTCCACACATAGAAGGGTACCAATTCCCTCCAAATGGTTAATCGGAGGGAACTTTTTTTTGCGCGTGGCGGGGTGGAGCCGGGCATTACACCCTCTGACCCGCTCAAAATTCCGGGGGATTGGACTTGAGAATCCGAAAAAAATCCGACTTTTCTAGATCCCAATGTCATGACCAAGGATTTCTGAGCTTGGACGCTAAACACGTGCTGAACCCTGCACAGCTTTTCATTTACTTTTACGGAAGGTTAAAGGGCCCTAGTTGCTAAGAAAATGAATTAGAGCGTGCGGAAGGTTGAGTCAGAATGCACCAATTCAAGATTGCAACTTTGAAATTTGCCAGGTGCCAGTCCTTTGAGCCTTTTCAAAAGAATAGAAACCGTTGAAACTCTGGGAATCTAAAGCAAAAGACAAGCACACGGGCCCTTGGTTTTGGTCTAAGGGTCTCCCCGAATTTTCCTATTCTTGGATCTACCCGAATTTTTTTCCTCGGAGGAGTCAGAAATCTGGGAGAGGTGAGAAGATGCCATGAGTCTTGGCGTCGGCAGTTGGTGGGAAAAGTGCCCGGGATGAATGTCAAGGGACCCTTGGTGCCCTTGATCCTGATCCAAATTGGATCCATTCTCTTTCTATTCTTTTTCAACTCTCCCCGAAATCGGATTCAGTTCCCATTAGCCTGAATTTCTTATTAGCAAAAACCTGGGCTAACAGCTGCCTGCACTGCAGTTTGGAAGCTGCGAATTAAACATTTTAGTCCTAGATTTAAAAAAAATGAAATGCAGGATTGTCAAACAGGAACTACGAGAAAAAAAGAGAAAAACGTAAACTTAAAATGTTTATATAATCATAAAAATTTGATTTTATGTCATTTAATGTCGGAATTTTGATGAATCATGGCAAAGCTACTAAAAAAAACTAATTTGAGTGTTATAATAATTTACTTCTCGTTAAACTTGAAACCATCTCATTTCCTACCAAGAAATTGGCAATGAAAAATAGAAGAAAGAGGAAGAGGGTAGTTACTTGGACAATTACGAAGTGGGATATGGAAGTACCAATTTCCAGCCAAGAACCCACATTTGTCACGTTCAGGAACATGTGTAGAGCCATGACTTGACAGAGGCAAAGAACAATGGTAAAGTTGACCTCAACTTCTTTCCAGGAGGTGACTAGAAGGCGGAAAGTACAAGCGACAAGGAGGAATGGACCCAAAATCTTGACCAGTAGGAGAGCCATCATCACAAAGGGACTGAAAACGCTTACGAAACATCCAGCGGCTGATGGGTCAAACGAACTAATGCTGGCAATATTTCCGATTCCAAAGAATGATAAATAGACGAAACAGAGCTGTAAATGAAAATTTTAAACTTTTAAATTTTTGAAAAGTTGCAAAAAATTTTTAAATCTTAAAAAATATTCTAATTGCACAATTTACATGAAGGCAGGCCAATCGAAATGATTCCACAATATTTGTCTCCGGTTTTTCTTCTAGGATTCGAACACGGAAAAACATGAAATCCTGCCAGGAAATCGTTCTTGAATTTTGATGATTTCCAATTTCCATTTTTAGTAAAATCAGGAGGGTTATGAATAAAGTTGGCATGAAAAATACTTCATAGTTGAGCGTAAGGTAGATGAAGGGATTTGAAATTGCCAAGAAAATGGACAGAAATTGCACAAAGAGAATTTGTGAACTGAGAATTGCTGGAAGGAAAAACATGGAAGGCAAAGATAGCCAGGCAAGGATTCTTGTTAGAATAAATTCTGGAAAATGAACCAGGATTCCAGACATGAACATTTGGAAGATCTGGACGTAGAGGAACACTTTGTCACGGGGTTCAGGGCTGCTCATTGTTGTAGCAATTGTTGAGTATCGACGTAACCAAAATACTGACACTATGACACAGATGAAAGATCCAAGACTTCTGGAATGCAAACAAGACAACATTTTCAAATTTTGAAAAAAATATGATTTTCTAAAAAAAAATCACCATTTTCCTAAAACAAACACCATTATTCTAAAAACAAATCACTATTTCCTAAAAACAAATCACAATTTTCCCTAAAAAATCACCATTCTCCTTAATAAATCACCATTTTTTAAAAACTTACAGAAACGAAGTATTCTTGGCCAATCCAATTATGGGAATCGTTGGAAAAATGGCAAGTAGCAATGTTGACAAAATCCATAAAAATTTCTGTTTTGTGGGCAACTGCTTCCCTTGCAAACACCACGTAGCATTTACTATAAGTCCCAGTGAAACTATTTCACGCTGGTAAAACGTCATCACTAGAATTTCTGCTCCAATCACGGCTACTAAACCTCCAAAGATACAGTCCTTAAGGCTCAACTCCCGTTTTGACCCAACGATTTTTGAATTCCTTGAAAATGCTACAGAAAATAGGAGTCGTGTGAGATAAATTGGCACAAAGGTGTATGGAATCCGTAAATAGGGCCAATCCAAGAACACCAGGGTCACAAACCCCGAAATACAAATATCCAGAATATTGTGCCTGGACAAAAATTTGATATTTGAGTTTCCTGGACTAAAAATAGTGACACAGAGGATCAGAATCCAGATGATAAACGTGTAGACCGTTAGAAAGGTCATCAAGTGCTGGTCATAGCGTTCATAGTACACGATACCTTGCATAAGAATGTCTATTCCCTCTTCTAGTGCTTTTATCTATAAAAATGGCAAGAAAAAAGTAACAAAATCCGCCGACATTTTTTTACTCTCTTGACAGAAATCTCTAAAACGTTGAAGAATGTGGGGACAAATGAAATACTTACAGCTTCCGCGTAATCTCGATTTTTTGCTAATCGTACAGAATCAGAAAATCGTTTCTGTATTTCATTTTCATTGGAAAACGGAACTAGTGGAATTATTCCACGATCTATGATCGCTTTCTTCCCAAACATGAGCGCTCGCATTTGTTTAAAATTCGCTCGAAGAGCTGAATAAACAAACTCGCTGTCCTTCCAAATTTCAGTGGGAAATCGACCAATTGAATTCGTAGGAAATGCAATTCCTAGAGCTCCTGCAACTAGAGCACTGAAATCAGCTTGTTTTAGTCTTAATTGACGGGAACTGGATCTGAAGTAACAAAAAAGTTTGTGGTAAATGCTGCAATGGTTAATATGAATTTTATACCAGTTATTACTTGATTCCATCTCCCCAAATTACAAACGGTGTCTCGGTCTCATCAGTTGATCCCGCGCCGTGCGAACCTTCAGTGCCGTTTAAAAAAAAACGAAAATTAAATCTAAGGTAAAAAAAAAATTGGAAACAGGTATCCGTGGATTATGAAAATTAACATACCCCAGTCTGTCATTCCATGATCAGAAGTAAAGACAAAAAGTGTTCGATTGTCATTTTGGTAAACTTCTTTCACAATTTCTTCAACTTGTGGCACAATCCCGTCTACATTTGCAACGCTCTCCAAATACTGACTACAATTTTACATAGTTAAACAAAATTATTTTTAAAAAAACGCAAATGAAATGTTAGACAATGACAAAATAAATGCTTTCACCGAGCACTTACGCCGAATTAGGTTTGTCAACATGGCCAGTGTTGTCAACACCCAACAGGTGAAGAAAAATTAGCAATTGATCGTGTATTGGCAAACGATTCTTAACAGCTAGGGTTTTGAACCTATCCAATACCCATGTATCCAACTTGTAGGAATTACTTTTCAAGAAATCTTGCCATGTGGCAGGGTAGCTTTCCACGTGAACCTTTCCTCGACCAGCGCCTTTGAATTTTCAAAAATCGAGTTTTAGGAATTGATTGTTATTTTAAATTTGAAAAAAAAAAGTTATTTAAGGTAAGCTTAATTCATTACCTTCCGCAAACATGTCAACAATATCCGGCGAGCCAAGTGCAATAGAATACTTCGATCTGTTGAAAACGCTGTCAAATTCAACAAAATTCTTTTTCCATCCCGTGAATATGGCTGAGGGGTCCTCGTAAATGCCAGCAAACAAGGCAATATGCCCTGGCCTTGACTCGGTTGGTACTCTCGTGTCAGAAATACCCCATACAGAATTCTCTGCATGTAGTAACGACCTAACGCCATACATAAAAATTATAGCGTAAAACATAGTAATCTTACGGTAATTCAGTTAACTCTGCCAAACGTTTCGGCTTACGTCAAGTAGGGATGATTCTTCGGATTTCTATAAAACGTATCAGCACGAAGTCCATCACAAACAATGAATACAAGTCGACTGAATGGTTGATTTTCCTTGGCATCCGTACTTCTGTGATAGGCTTCATGAATTTCGACCACGGGTGATTGAAAGTAGATTTGAAACACGGAGTATAGAAAGAAGAGGTTAAGGATAAATCCAAGTTTCCAAATTGAGTTGACCTGCATTCTAAAGGTCAAACGTGTTTGACCTTTTTCTGAACGTACGTTCAAAAACCGGCTCGTGTTCCAGAACTCCTTAGACAAGATTTGAAAAACGGATCACTGTAAAAACACACAATACCAAACATAATTAATAATCAAAGTAACAGTAATTACAATAACAATTAATTAGTAATGACAATTAACTTCACTAATTAATATTTTCATTTCAATAAAAAGTAAACTGTAGTGAAAGGGTGAAAGGTCAAAATTTTACAATAACAAAAAACAGCTGATTTCCCGTCAAAACAAACGGCACATGCTATCATAAAACTTTTACTTTCATTCATTCTACTCGTTCATTCAAAATAAATCAATTTTTTTTTAACTTGTCACATATTCTCCTGTTGTTCTTGTGGAACAAATACACCAGCAAAATATGACAAGTAGGAATTTAGGGGTGTATGAAATGATATACGAATTGAGCACTGTTCTGCCTCAGACAAGACATTCCCAATAAAGTTGGGCCGAATTCCGAGCGTATGTAAAAAGTGAACACGTTAGGCGTCCTCTGTCTTTTTTCACAAAAGTTCACGACGTGGATTCTTTCCGCAGGTTTTTCTTCTACTTGGGAATTGCCGATTTTCTAGAATTAGGAATTTACGACCTTTGACACCAATCGGTAAGTTAGAAATATAAATTGTAAAATATTAATTAATTGGTGATTACCTTACGTTAATTGGTCCGTTAATTGAGGATTGAACTCTAATACTTGGCCTTTGTAACCGGTTAATTGACACCTAAACCATAATTAGCGCGCTAACTTTGAAACACAATTTACCAAAGCAGCGTGCACAACATTATGTTGTATTTTGGCATCGGCACTGGCAACCAACTGGCAAATTGTTAAGTTTTATCGGATCTTAGATTAAAATTAGGTGATTTGTAAGCTATTATCGTTAGGTTACTAATCGCTTGACACAGGTGCATTAAAGGAGGTGAGTAACCTTAAAGAAGGGTATACTTATTGACTTTAGCCGTTTGGTTGTATTTGGCGTCGTGTCAACGGCTAAACCGCTAAACGGCTGGTTAGTAAGTTTTAGGTTAGTTAGGTTAGGTGGTTGGATGGACGACAAAAACAACTGCCGCTAAGACGCATTGATCTTGGGAACATTCAAAATCGCTGAGATCAGTTTCAGTTGTGTGTGTGTCTGTGTCGTCTGTCGTGTTTTGTATTAGTTAAAGAGTTAACGTTTGTACTAATTGTTTAATTTGAATGATTTCAGGTTCGCCATGTCTCCCAAACGTAATAATATGATTCCCAATGGCCATTTCCATAAGGATTGGCAAAAACATGTCAAGACCTGGTTCAATCAACCAGCCGGTAAGATCAGACGTCATAAGAAGCGTCTCGAGAAGGCTCGTCGTGTTGCTCCACGTCCAGCTGCTGGACCCCTTCGCCCAGTCGTTCGTTGCCCTACTGTCAGATACAACACCAAGGTCCGTGCCGGCCGTGGATTCACCCTGGAAGAAATCAACCGTGCTGGTCTTAGCAAACATTTTGCCCGTACCATCGGAATTGCTGTTGATCATAGGAGACGTAATCGCTGTGTAGAATCCCTTCAGCGTAATGTTCAGCGTCTCAAGGAATACAGATCGAAATTGATCCTATTCCCACTCAACGCCAAGAAGCCATGGAAGGGAGATTCTACCGTAAGTTCATTTAGCTAATTTCGTTTATATCATTTCATATTAGCTCCAGTAATTCACGCATTCTCGCGTGCGCTACGGATAATACGTTTATCTACAAAAATTGTTTTTTGTTTCTTCTTTTACGAAAGGTTGAGGAGACTAAATTGGCTCAGCAATTGAAGGGTCCAGTTCTTCCAATTACAAAACCAGCAAAGAAGGAGAAGGCACGTGTTCCAACAGCTGAAGAAAAGGCATTCTCACCCTTCTCAACTCTCCGTAGAGCACGAGCTGATGCTCGACTTGTTGGAATTCGACAGAAGAGAGCCAAGGAAGCTGCTGAGAATCCAGAAGAAGCCAACAAAGCCCGTGAAGCCGGTAAATTAAAACGGATCAAGAACAAATAGACAGTCCATTCAGATCCTTATTTCTTTGTTCGTTATTTGGCTAAGACGGAAATAAAAAGTAACTTTTACTTTTACCAAAAACTGCAGCAGGACGAACCTTAGTCAATTCACAGCCATAATCTCGACAGTTTTCATTTACTAACTAAATATTTGAGAATCCAGGTAAAAATTAATTACAAAAACAGTTAAAACTCATGACTAAAAAAAAATCTAAGAACTTTAGAAGGAATTCAAAATAACAATATATAATATGAATCTAGTTTCTTTCATAATAATATAATCCAGGGCTCAAATCTAGTAATGTTTCAAAGGAAGAAGTGAACACAACATGGTAGATTGGCCACCATGTTTATGGGAACTGTAGTTGCAACTATAGTCCTTCCTTAAAGTTGCAACTATAGTTGTTACAGTTGCAACTAAGTGGATAATTGCAGTTGCAACTAAGTGGATAATTGCAGTTGCAACTTATAGTCGATACTTGTAGCTGCAAGTATAGTCGTTGCAGTTGCAACTATAGTCGATACTTGCAGTTGTCCTCTTCTTGACTTCTGTAATAGTACTGAAGGGGGTCATTTGGTGATGACATTGAGATTGCGTTGTTGTTCAGAGGACTGGAAGAGGTAATACCAGTCGCCATGCCGAGTGGACTGCTTTGGTGGTTGTAAGCCGGAGGTTGGACATGATTTGTTGGTGGTAGTGGGGCTGACTTCATGCCCCCACTACGATTCCCACCGTTGCCCTCACGTGGACCTGAACTAGAATTATTTAAATGTAGGGGTCCTGGCTCAGCAGTATAAGTATAGTGAAGTCCTGTGTGGTAAATGACACCATCTTCACGGACGAGTGAAACTGGCACATGCGTAGCAACACGGACGTAGTCCCATTCCTTTCGAATGCATGAAATATCCGGAAGGACACAGAGCAAGCTCTCTTGACATCGATACATCGTCTCTGCTTCGATTTCACCTAGCCATACTTTCAAAGTAGGACCCAAATTTTCACCGGTAATTTCCAACATGGCTACATCTCCACCTCCATTGGCAGCAAGACTTGTGACAACTGGCACTGGAGTGACGGGATTCTTCACCGGTCCTGCGCCTTCGCAAAATGTGTACTCGGCCTTATCGGTACTGAAATCAAACAAGAAATTCATACATTTTTAATACACTACATTCA
>JABASL010001399.1:0-11091 GCA_019775825.1 Neanura muscorum
TTAAAATTCGTGAAGCTACCGAATGGATACTTACAAACAAAAATCCCGAGAACAAATAGCAATATTCGAATACTTGAATGCATTTTGTGTTTATGAAATCCAAGAGTGCTTGAAACTTGATTTATTTTGATTTTGTTGCAAAGTAATGGAATACTAATTTGATATTAAAATTATTTATAACAATGAAATTTTAGGGAAGCTGTCGTACCTTGAACAAAAGGAAATCGTGGCCTAGTTTTCCCTTTATTCTTAGAAAATTAACCAAATATAAGCAAGAAATTCATAACCGCAGAGGAAATACAGCTCGTGAAGACTGAGGAATGCAGAATATCGGAAAAGAGACGGAAGGAAAATTCCAAAGCAGGAAAAGTTTTGAAAGCAATTAGGAAGCATGCAAGGAGCCAGGAAAAACTCAAACTTTTGGAAAACATTTTCGGTGGACTTCCAGGAATTTGTAAATGAATTTTTACAATCCCTCATCTATGACCACAATTTGTTTTTGTGAAAGCGAAATGACCTGGAGTTGGTGGCTTCACCGCGCCGCGTGCAACTAATATCGTTGAAAATCCTTCAGACGGAGCAATGCATCTAAGCTGGCTAACTGAGTCTCTAGAGCTTGTAATGGCTAAATGGCAATGTAAAGATGGCAATTTTGTAAACGGTTGGTTTCGTGCCTAGACTTCCGATGTTGTGTTTTAAAATTTTGAAATTACGGACACAGCCTTCAAATTCACACTTAAATTCAAATTAACAATGCTTTTGATCCCAGAAATTCAAGGCAACATGACGTTTACAGTTATGTTTTGAGACCAACTTTTGCTAAAGGATTAAGACAAAGCTTTCCACAAAAATTTGATTTTATGGAGCTCTACTTATTGAATATTTTTGAGAATGTGATCGATTTTTTAGTTTCTTCTTCTGTTTTGGCTTTTGGCCCAACAGAATGTTAAAATTCATTTATTTACTCAACGTTATTCAATATAAAGTGGTGTTAAATGCAAATAAAAGTTTTTAAGGAAATGCTTAATAAAATGTTTGCAATACTTCTTTGCAAATTTACAACATTTGACGCTACTTCAAGCATGTGTACCTATTTTCTAGACAAATTAACAGGCAATTTACCTTCAAGATTTCCCCAATTTAAATTGAATAACGAAAACAACACATAGTGGAACTAGTTTTATTTCGTGCGAGGCACGTCCGCTCCCTGGCTCCCAGTTCAAGCTTTTTTTAAGAAGGAAAATTTCTGGGGAAATCTAAACTAAATCTAATGGGCAAATGGGCTGATAGTCTGCGCTCAATTCCCTCATATTTTTCTGACGGATGCTTGAAATCAGATTCGGATCTAGGACGCCTATCATCACCATTTTAAAATAAGGGCCTTCGCCAAAAGGCGGGCGATGAATTTGTTTGTTATCACGGGAAACGGGTGAAAATCCGCTTTTAACGAAAATAAAAAATGTTGTTTATCGCCCGCCTTTCGGTGAACGCCCTGTTGCTTATAATTAACGCATTGAAGATAATATTAATTTCAAGCATGAATCGTACTTAAATCAAGAATTTTGGAATACCCAAATGTTGCTCCTCCAAGGCTCCGTCCAAACATTAGGAGAAAGTCAGTGAGAACGCTTACTCATTAACACACAAAACTCGATACTCAACTTCTACTCCAAAAATTTGAAGAATTTTTTATTTTGAAATTGAAGTTACTACGCACAGCTATTAGTTTTATCCTGAAAGTTCTTAAATATGGTAACGAAACAACATGTAAAACTAGTTATGATAGACGGCTATCCTTTACGTTATGTTCAATTGTTGGACTCTGAAAAGGAGACAAACCATGACCTATGACCCAACATCAGTTAATCGCTAAAGTCTAACATAGGGTTAGCGTCTTTAATTTCTAGACGACCAAAAAACTCATCGGATTTAGACCCATTCCATCACGTTTCCCTTTGAGTTTTCACTTCTTTTTTTTTAAAATAAACGAATTTCGCTTCCCTTTAACCCTTCCCAGATCACCCTATAAACCTAGAAGAAAAGAATCACATAGATCACTTTTGATCTTTTGGAAATTCTAGCATTATTTCGCATAGAGATCACAAGCGAAATGAGAATTTGTCAACTGATGGCAACAGGGTAGATCACAAGTGATCTAGCTGAATAATTTTTGCTATAAAACACATAGATCACTAGCGATCTATGTGAAATACTTACGAAAGTTTAGTGGGTTTTCAGCGTTTTTTTTTTTAAATTTTAAAAACGCTTAGGGACACCATTTTTTGACAAAATCCTTCATTTCTTTTTTTAAAACGCTGGAAACCCCTTGGAAGGAGCATTCACGGGGTTCGGTCCACTTTGCAATTAATTAAGTGGTTCAAAATCTATTAAAAGTGGCGTAGAGATCACTAGTGATCTGCTTGCGCTGGGATGGGTTTTAACTTTCACTTCGAAACAAAACAAATTTCGAAACTGCTTTCTTTTGGGTATTATTTTAAAAAAATGAAGACTTTTCAGTGCAAATGAAACGCATAACGATTTTTTTTCAATTTAGGTTTTATTAAATTAACTAATTGACTAATTGGACATCTTTTATGCATTTTGGCTCAATCATCAGCTTTCTCAACATTTATTTTTAAAAATATTTGTCATGTGTTTCTCTTTGTCCATCTATGCTCATGACTCACTTTTCTGCACTCACGAGGTGTAAATAGAGGCACACAGTGGGATTTAAAGATTCTTTTAATCTTGAATTAAATTAATTCATCCTCATCATCAGTCATTCATACTCTGTCTTGGCCTTGTTTGTGTCCTTCAAAATTTGTAACTCAATCAATCGTTTTTAATATAACACTATTTAAGTAATTAAACTCACGCAGGTACTTGAGACGTAACGGAAAGTCTCAATTCTGGAGAAGTTCCTCATGCCAGTCATCATTTGGTTTGTCATCAAATAATGTTTTGGAGGTCAAATATAAGAAAAAAGAACCCTCAATTATCTACAAGGTCATCCAACCCCATCGTTCATTCCTCCACAAACCCTTAGATAAGTAGACATGGACTCGGAGCCTTCCGTTACTCCGCCTTCAACATCAACTTCAACTGTCTCAGAATTTCAGGACGTGAAGAAATTGGTTTGGGGAAACCATATCAACGATGAGTTATTCAAACGCTGGTCGCAGGGTATGTCACATTTCACACTTATTTGACAAACGTCATACTTTGAACAATGAAGGGTGCTCCAGGCCTATAATGTCTATAATTCTAATTTTCTTGAAGGGTTTATCTTCAGCCCTGAGGAACCATCAGCCTTAGTACAGTTGGAAGGTGGACCATGTGCAATCATTGCTCCAGTCCAGGCCTTCATCCTCAAGTATATTCTTACTGATACTTCAGTGCTTCGGGTTAGTTAATTACAAAACATGTTTAGTAGTTTATTATAATGATCTCTGTGGTTTGGGTTTTCTGTGTTGGGTTTCTTCAATGCGGAAAGGATTCAATGCACAATGCGATTGAATTCTTGAATTGTGAAATTTTATGATTGTTTTCAGGAAAACCGTTGGCGAAGGGTAAGTACTTGGCGCCTGAATGATTTGATTCGTTATCGTTATATATTTGGACTGTGGCACTGCGCTCGAGGTTCATCTAGATTCTAGACCACTCATTGTTTTTGTGTATATAGCTTCCAGCTCAGTCAGTGGATGAGTACCTTGTTAAAGCTCTCAGTCAAATCCTGTGCCAAGCTCGAAACGTTCAGTCCAAAGAATTCTTGCCTCCACCAGCCCCACCTCCAAATTCTCCGTCATCGAAACTGGCTTTTATTCAAGGTGGGCAACCGTCATCCTCGAGTCCTTCAACGGATGCAACCGGTGTACCTTTTTTATTGCCAAAGTCACCTGAACAGGGTCTCAACAAAGACCATTTCTCCATTGTGTTTTTAAATGAGCCCCTCTCCAGTCGCATCACCCAGGAATCGGATCCCGAGTCCAATACACCGCCCATCAGTATCCTTGAATCTAAGAAAAAACTTCATCGCCCAGAGCAGGAGGTTTTTCATCGGTAAGTCATTTGGTTATTCAGACTTGCTAAAATATGTTGTAAAAACAGGTCAAATATTTACTTTTTACATATTTCTTCATAAAAACCCCCAAATATTTTTCATTTAACATTAGGGGCATGGGAAAATATTTAAATATTTTTTTGAGAAAAAGACAAAAATATTTTTTTCTTAACACATAGGGCATGGTGGGTAAATATTTTTAGCTAGTCTGGTTANTTATTACGAAGCGATTTTGTCTTTGCAAACACAACGCCCAAATTGTAGCTACATAATTTACTAACATGCTAACCTCATTGCAGCAATTTGCGAGTCCTCCATTTGGAGAGTGAGGCACAGCTGGAGCGAGTTTTAACGGACAAATTAGAAGCCTTGAAGGGCTACTATGGAATCCTTCAGTTTCTTTACTCGGTTATTCTAACTAAGGGAATTCCAGAACTTAGTGTTGAGATGTCCGAGGCCACAGAACTGATCGATCCAATCCACGGCCACGGCAGTCAAAGTTTAATTAATTTAATGTTGACCGGAAGAGGTGTCAATTATGTTTGGGACCATGAACAGGACGTCGGAGGGTTAAGTAAGGAACTCCATTTTAATAAAAATAGTTTAAATATAATAAAAGTATTCATATTCATTCGATTCTTTTACATACAGAATTGATGGGGATTGTCGAGCCCGTAGAGATTGGATTTCTGACGTTACTTGAGAAATTGAGGTATTGTGAAGTTGGTTCATTCTATAAGAATCCTAAATTTCCTGTCTGGGTTGTCGGGAGTGAAACGCATCTCACCGGTGAGTTCGGCTGACAAAATACACTGAAGTATTTTAAGGTTTTATAAGTGGACTCATTATTACTTGATTGATTTTTAGTTTTATTTTCCAACAATATGAATTTGGTGGCGGCAGAAACTCCAGCAGAAACTGCCCGCCGTGTTTTTCAGCAGGTATGTTTATTTTTGGCTAATATTCTAAAACCTGTTGAGTAATGATATCATAATGCTATGCTATTATAAAGCGTGGGCACTAATGAATTAGTCGGCACGGGTAATTAAGTTATACTCAACAATTTCAAAAGCAATTTTCAGCCATTTCCTTTTTAATTGCCGTTTAGCGTTAATCTAATAAAAGGCAAATGATGGGATAAATAATAGGTGAAAACAATACAATGACATTGATTGTTTCTTTGTTTTGTCTTTTATCAGTTTGATCCCGAGGGAAATAACTTTATTGCCACAATACTCCTGGAAGATGTGCTAAAAACCTTGGATTTGGTGTCAGATTCGGCATAGTAAGAGAAACTTTTAAAAAGTATTTGATAGGTTTTGAAAGAATTCCTTACGTTTTATACTAATGGGAGCTTAATGCTGGATTCATTTACAGCATCGAAGTAATAAAGACTCGACTAGATCCAGAGACATTGGTAAACTTTAACTAATTCAAATAGCGATTAATTTATAACATAAATTACCATTACTCTTAATAATGGATATTAATTAATTAATATCTATATTAATTATTCCATTTTGTTACAGGGAATAATATTATTGAATGATTTCATGGAAGAATTTTTTCCTAATGAGAAGTACGCACGCCCAGATACTTTCAGTCTCTTTCATTACAATGGACTTCCAAGATCTTCTTCCAGTAGAAAAGTTACTTACCAAGAAGGAAATGCGATACTACTGGAAACTGACCTTCGGTGCCTCTCCGATGTAAGTTACACTTTGTATTTTTGCAATCCTTCGAAATAATTGTTAGCGTAAGGTGCTAAAAATTACTAAAACATACTTAAACCTAACACGGAGAAGTTGTAAGAAGTACTTATACTAATTTATAAGTACTAAAATCGTTTACTAAATCGTTATCCCAAAAAGCTGATTTCGAAGCATTTCTTTTGACTCTTTATCTTATTTTATGGTTTCAGGACAACAAAATCCTCACTTGTCTTCAAACTAAATGGCCCAGTATTGATGTAGTGTGGATAGCTGGCACATATCCTTCCATTAATTAAATCCATATGGCTCCTTCAGCTCAACTGCCAATTTGCAATTTAATTAATTGTCTTTGCTTTTGTTCAGTGGTCCTGATATACTACCAACCAATTCGATATGTTATTACATGCATTTCCATTTAGATTTTAGTTTGTTTAGATCAAAATGATAAGTTCGAAATTCATTCTTGAGATTAACTCACTTACTCGCCGCCATAATGCAGTTGAAGCGGGGGGACGCCAAGGAGTGGAGAAAAGTTGAGGGTTTTAAGTAAGTTGCCTATAAATTACTTATTAACACATCAATAAAAAATTTTTAATTATCTCATATTTGATGTTTGAACTGAACATCATCCGCAGCTTTATTTGATCAACACTTCATGAAGTGAAGCATCATGAAGCACTGGTTATTTTGTTCCGCTGTTGCTGTAAAATGCACAGGTAAACGCTGTGAATTATTCACAGCTGAGCTGATTCATGCCTGTTGATTTGCATTATTTACAAACAACATCTTGCAGGGAGTGCAACAGATTGTTGTGTCTTATTGTTTACCTTGGAGCTATCAGCTGACTGGACTGGTTTCGTGTTGGACGCATCACGCTATAAATGCCTCCGGTGGTTTTTGACAAAATGTCAAGGTGCTATTCAACTCTTCAAATTCGAGTATCGTACATAAAATAAAAGTGAATAACTGGGTCCGTTCGTGCTAAGGGATGTCAAACCGAAAGGTCAAAGCAAGGACAACGATAATGACGGATTTGAGGGATTCGCTGGAACAACAGCTACTCCGGGAGCGAGAAGACGTAAGTCCCGAGAGGCCGACGACCTTCAAGGGTCAAATTTCGGCTTTCAGCCAAATTTACACATTTATCAGGTATTGTTCTACCGATAAGTTATATTATGCGAATTCGTTTCGGATTCAGGGGGACGGAGCTTCAGAATGTCACACACCACCATCAGAGGTTGAGCAGCAGGATTCGTTAGTGACAAGCAGCGACGCTGACGCAGATAAAATTCCACGCAACAAAACTGTGGAAACGGAGATGTCATTTACAGAATTCTCATTTAAATTAGATTTAATTGGGATTTTGCTCTTTGTTCTTTCTGCTGCAACCAGATTTTATAATCTCAATTATCCTCAACAGATTGTGTAAGCAAATTCCATTGTATTTTGTCAGTACGTAGACACCTTCCAAACGCTTAGAATTTTGTTCGGATTGGCTACATAAATGTTTTGTGCTTTAGTTCACCTCGAACGTCGAATTAGAGGAAATAAGTGTAGTCATTCTTTCGAAACTTCGGTTTTAATTTTCCAATAACTTATTCTGTATCTCCTTAGATTTGACGAGTTACAATACGGAAAACATGCTTCACTTTATCTCCGTCGAGTATTCTTCTTTGATCCTCAACCCCCTCTGGGGAAGCAACTTATCGCAGCTTCAGCAGCTCTTTTTGACCCATCCTATAATGGAACGTTCAAATTCGAACGGATTGGTGCAGCCTATCCGAACTGGGTACCTGGTAAGTTCGCGACCGTTGCGTTACTTGTACACCCATGCCTAACTGGCGGTGATCAGTTAAATGCGAAAATAAAAGAACTAACCATAAGTGGACGTTGAATTTATTATTTGCTAGTTTTTGGGCTTCGGTTTGTCCCAGCGCTTACTGGATCATTGGTGCCTGTAGCAGCGTACTCCCTTGTCCGACAACTCGGAATACCTCACCAGTTCGCTCTTCTTGCTGGTCTTTTACTTATTTTCGGTAAGAAATCACTTAATTTTGTTTTTGAATCATTCAAGATTCGAGTTTAGCATAACCCAGCCATATATTTTGGTTCTCAGATAATGCGATGCTTATTCAATCTCGCCATGTATTGATGGAGATGCCAATGATTCTCTTTGGGCTTCTCAGCATTCTATTCGCGGTGAAATTTACAAAGGATAAGCGGTGCCGTCATTTGCAGCTAGTGGCTCTCTCGGCCTTCTTCTGTACACTTTCATTAAGGTTAAATATTTTTAAATTTTCAAATTACGTTCGGGGTATCACTAACGACAGTATTATTATTCGACTTGTCTGCTTTCATTTAGTGTAAAATATATTGGCTGCTTCTATTTAATACTGTCATCCGGGATCATTCTACATCATCTCTGGACGAACGTGGTGCCAAGAAAGGTGACAACTTCTGTGCCGCTTCAGGGCTTTCAAGTTCATTTTTAAGCAAAGTTAAACAAGGTTATGAAAGTCTGAAATAATTTGTATTTTGTTACGACCCTATTTTGTTTTCTCAAGGATTTCTCAACCTCAAGTTCATTTTTAAGCAAAGTTAAACAAGGTTATGAAAGTCTGAAATAATTTGTATTTTGTTACGACCCTATTTTGTTTTCACAAGGATTTCTCAACCTCGCGTGTTCTCAGATCTATCTTCTCCGCAGGCATTATCTTCGGAACTACTGCGTTTCTGGCTTACGTGTCCATTTTTTACGTTCATCTTAGCGTTCTTACAAATGCAGGTCCTCACGATTCCGTTATGACTTCCGCCTTTCAAGCGAGTCTCAACGTACGCTTCACGAAATACCATCAATCACAAGTTTTAATATTGTTCGGTGTCAGGTATTCAAGAAAATTTTAATTTGTGTAGGGTGGACTAGCTTCAATAGTTAAAGGTCAGCCGTTACAAATTGCACATGGGTCACAGGTCACACTTCGTCACACTCTTGGTAGACCTTGCTGGCTCCATTCACACGCTCACAATTACCCTTTGAAGTATGACGACGGAAGAGGTTCCTCACATCAGCAGCAAGTTACTTGCTATTCTTTCAAAGTACGTTAGCTCGTTTAACGCTTCTACGAATATGGAGTTCCTTGTATGTTCTACCATTTTGTATTTAGGATGTAAATAACTGGTGGATCGTTAAACGTCCAAATGTGGATACCTTAGGAGTGAACGACACAATGGATGTGGTCCGGAATGGAGACGAAGTACACTTGGTGCACGGAATGAGTGGAAGACTTCTCAACAGCCATGACGTCGCTGCGCCACAAACTCCACAAAATCAGGTTTCAAAGTTACACGATCACGTAACCCCATTCGAGTTAGAACTTTAACCCGAAAGGCAATTATATTTTATTCAGGAAGTCAGTTGCTATATTGACTTCAATGTGTCAATGCCGGCGCAACCGCTTTGGCGTGTGGACATTGTTGCTGGTTGCAAAGGAGGGAGCGAGCCCTGTGCATGGGAAGCGGTCAGATCAACAGTTCGTTTAGTTCATGTATCAACTGGGCAAGCACTGCGCATGAGTGGAAAGCAGCTGCCTAAATGGGGGTTCAATCAACATGAAGTCGTAACAGATCGGGTTGTGGTGCAGGACGACACTATCTGGAACGTTGAAGAGCATCGATACACCAAAAGTGAGGATTTGTTTCCATTTCATTCAAGTTTCTCCAGCGAAAGTTAAAAAGTTTGGTTGTCTTACGCTATTTTGGTTATTTGCAGGCGAGAAAGACCGTGAAAAGGAGTTGCTAGAAGCTGAAATGATTCCTACAGAGCGTACTATAGTTTCCTTTTGGTCCAAATTCCTGGAGGTAAGACGAGCTGGATAAACTTAAATACTTCTATTCTTCTTCGTCTTCACGCACTGTCTTTTCCTCTTCCTCGTTAAGCTCCAATGGAAGATGCTTGTGAGTACTGGAAGCGGAGCTGACGGAGAATCTCATGCCTATGCCTCTACGCCTTCTGATTGGCCGCTGCTGTCGAGAGGAATAGCATATTGGGTGGACCGAGGTAATAACGGACAAATACACCTGCTCGGGAATCCTGTTACGTGGATTTCATCCACGCTATTCTTGTTGCTCACGGTCGTAATTCTTACGCTTCACCTCCTGGCCAGAAGACGAGAAACCAAATTAATTTCTGACGGTAAATAATAATTTTTAAAAAAAATCAAATGCAGAGGAAAGAAACAGATTAAGTTTCGCCATTATTTTCGAAATTCAAAATCATACATATTCAAAGTTTTCTAATCCGTTGTCGTTTGAAAACAGAGGAATGGTCGCTGCTGAGATTTCAATGCGTGATCCTGGGTGGAGGATATTTGCTGACATTTGTTTATCATTTCTGCCTGGATCGAACTTTATTTCTTCATCATTACTTGCCTTCCTACGTATTCAAAGTTCTTCTCAGCGTCGTTTTGCTAAGACATCTTGGAAACGTGGCTGAGTAAGAAAAAACATAATAATTTAGATGCTGTGTTCTGATTAAAATATAAATGTTTGGTTTGTAGGCGAAAAGGATTTCATATGCTTTATGTGACAATTCTTTCTATATGGATTGCTGGACTGCTCTGGGCCTTTACGCAGTTGACACCATTGACTTATGGACAGCCTGCTCTAACGAAAAGTGAACTTGACAACCTACGTTGGAGGTCAAACTGGGATTTCATTATTCAGACAAATGAATGAAGCGAGTCAACTATCATGAAACATTCCCGTCCAATTTTGACCTGAATGTAAATTGTACTTGGTAAATTATTATTAAAGTAAAGAATTTATTATATTTTACGGATTCAAATTAAGTAAGTAATTTACGTACCTATATCAGGCTTTTCCTTTTTCGACGAAGCCCGAAATAGCCCCGTTGTACTTTGAACACCGTTTAACAATTTAGAAAGGAACTCCAGTGCACTGGAGTTTCTTTCTAAATTGTTCGACCACTGCAGTGGTCGAAAGCCTTCTTCCCATAAATTGGGATTAATCTATTGATTCTTAATTCCAATAATTTTTCAAAATCCTGGTTAAGATCATAATTAAGATCATCGTAAAGAAAGAAATACGATCCGATCTTAAAGGGGTTCATTTATTTTTACGGCCTAATGCTAATAGGAACCAGTCCAGTCATGTCTCATGTGGAAACTTTATCTGAACTACAACATGGTGAATCACTGACAACACTGCAGATCTATCACAGTTCAATTAACGTATAACGTAATTATTGTACAGCTTAAACTTGCATTTTAGGATAGGAGGTATTCACCAGAGTTGATGGAT
>JABASL010001400.1:0-11090 GCA_019775825.1 Neanura muscorum
CTTGCTTAATTATATTAAATATTTGTCAATTGAAGTCTTTAATAAAATTTCAAAAATTGTACAAAATTGTTGACAGTTTTCAGCTTTGAATGCCGGTGGTTTAATTGTTTAATTATTTCAATTATTTCAATTATTTCAATCAAAAATTAATTTGAGAATTTTATAAGTTTAAACTGCTGTTGTGATCGTTTTCTGCTCAGAAGGCAAATATTTCGCGTTCCCGTCTACCTAAACGCAAAGGTAGTATTAGGTTACTGAATTCAGTTGTAGGAATTTACTTAGAAACACAAAATTATTCGCGCAAGTGCGAACTCTTTGACAAATTTGACAGTTGCGCGCTGAAATATGACGTTGCGGTTGTGTTTAGGTATAAGCTCAAAAGGTTTATGTGTCAACCTGATTTTCCCAGATTTCAGTAAAGCTCAACCTTAACGAAGGTTAAGGCTTAGCCTAAACCTAAATTAAATTAACCTGAACCAAAAATAACTTAAATTATATCAGAACATAAGCAACCTAAACGTGAATCAAAAACTAGCTAAATATGAAAAATTACGGTCCATTCTGCTTTCCCCATTTTGTCAACCCTGAATTTATTTTTCTCCCTATTATGTCCGGGATTGTAGTATTTTAAATATGCATTTTAAGAAACTAATTCAAAATTACTATTTCGAATCTTCTCATGAAAGAAACTGAAAATGTGTTTTTTATTGTTTAATTAAATCAACTTCCTCAAACTATTTGATTATTTCCAAATAAAATTACGAAGTTTGATCATTTTGAGTTGCGCCAAATTACTATTTCAAATGTAGCACGATATGCGGGGCCGATCGTATCCAAAGAAGCCATTACGATTTGTTTTTGTAGCTTCAGCGGGGACTTCCTCTGCGGAGGATTCAAAGCCAACATGTCTCAGAAACTCCAATTTGTTAACAATCCCAGCGNGCGCTGTAGTATTGTAATTTTTTTGAGTTGAAAATCCACTGGGACAAATTCTTTACAAGTATGTCGTCCAAAGTGAGTCGAGATCGGCTTATTCCACGTTGGACTGCGATCAAATAAGTTTTACGTTAAATGCCGGTTGTTGTGGCTAAGAATTTAAAACATTTATTTTTACCAGTTCCATCCGATTGGACAACCTGCTCGACGTAGTCAACGCTGATTGCAGTGGGGCAAGTTGAGGATAAACGCATCAAAAAAGTCCCAACTTTTTTCCCATATAGCTCCTGGGCAACCTCCGAATCCGTCATGTATTCTACGATGACGCCCCTAAAATTCATAAATTTGTTGAATTAATTAATTATTAAATAAATTTAATAAATAAATATGGAAAGTTAAAGGCACCAGTCGCAAGTGTCTCGCTTAGGCATGAAGCATTGTGAGAGTCAAAGTTCAACCTTTTCAAACACTATTCCTGAAACAATTCGGCTGCACAGTGCAAAACCCGATTTTTTTAAGAATTTTTTGCCAAAATAGTTTTGCAGATAAAAAAGGGTTAACTCTCAAAAGAATTTAAATTTCGGCCACAATATGAGGCACATAATATTTAAAAGTATTTCGACTTTTGTTTGATATGACAAATTGTTCTGAACTTTTTTCCAAGTGTTTCCAGTCTTTTCCATTAAATATTTCAACTTTTCCATCATCCTTAAACTTAATCAACTATTTCAACATTTCCAGCCTTAAGACCCTGGAAAATTTATTGTATTTAATTTGTTACGATTTTGTCAACTCGTTCTAAGTTTTTTCCGTTTTTCCCAAATTCCAACACTGTCCAATTTGTTTTTCAATTTTTCTAACTTTTATTATCATTACCCACCGTCCCAATTTTTTTTTATTTTTTAAAAAATTCCAGGTTTTGTAGCTTGTTAAACTTCTTCCAATTATTTTCAACTTTACCACCTTTTGAAGGTGAAAAAGTAAGAAAAGGGTAGGGAAAGTTAGTTGCAGTTGGAAATTGTCGAAATCGTTTGAAAAGTTAAGTAAAGTTCGAATACATTTTCATAGCCTTGGACAAATGAGAAGAAATTTGAAAATTTGGTAATGTTGGAAATTGTTGGGACACATCCACAAAATTCACTATAAGATACAACCAGTTAGAAAAATTGGACAAAAGAAACAAAAGTTGTAGAATGTTGGTACAGTTGAGAATTCTTGGAAATGCATAAAAAACCGGGTAAGTTTTTAAAAAAACTGAACCAAAAATGTAAAAGGTTGAAATATTTGAAAACATTTTATAATTGGAAAAGTTGAAAATTTTTTAATAGGGTTTGGTAAAATTTGCAAAATTTAACAGAAAGTCGTAACAAGTTAAAATAATTTGGGCCTCTCCCAAATTTCAATTATCAAATTTCATTTGACATTTGAAACTTCCGGTTGTGAAGGTGATACATACAAAATTGCAAATTCTTGAAAAAAATCACATTTTTAAGCCACTAGCCGAATTCCTACACTAATTTTCCTTGTAAAAGTTGACCTCTACTACGCGTCATGTCGAATAAGGAGGGGCACATGAAAAAGTTCCAGCGTTAGCGTATTTCAGGCTTGTTAATCACGCAATCTAGTTTTGTAATTTTCAAAATTTACCTCTTTCGAAATTCCGAGATGTCGTGTTTGTCACTCAATTAAAAATTTTTTCAAATCATGAAATCAACTACAAAATGAAATAGTTTTTTTCTTGTTGTCATTTTCGGATGCTTCAGAAGTGTCACCGTCCTTAATATTTGTCTTTGCGAACTTGTGAACTTGTCCACCGCTTTTGTGTCAAGTTGATTTCGGAATTGCTCCAGCGTAATGTTTTCCATCTCAGAAGCGCTACATAAAATAATATTTTGTTGTGCTAAATGTTCAATTTCATTTGGAAATTTAAATTCCCAGGTGAAATTGAGAATTCGAATTATTTTTAGAATTTAAATTATTGCAATTTCTTACTCTGGATGCAAGAATTTCAAAACTCTTTCATAACTTCCTGCCTCAAAAGTCCAACCCGTCCCGAAGAAATATGAATTCATTGCATCCACGACGTCAGCAAACGGCAGGGTTGTCTTCCGCAAACTAGAGGACTCCACATCAAAAGCTCCGGCAGCATCGTCCCAAATTACAGTTTCCTGTGAATCACTTTTTTAATCACTGTGGGCTCTTACTCGTACGGGGTGCGCATACGTCGATATATTAATCTTCGGATTAGAAGCTAAAATTGGAATTTTTGATTCGTCGTCTTCTGCAATTATTTCCCAGCAGCTTTCAAAATAGAATTGAAAAAAATATTTGAGGTAAAGCCTTTGGTCGTTGATGGTACGCATTTCTTTGGTTTTGTTTTTCTTCGGAGTATTCGGAGATTGTAGCTCTGTCATAAAATCAATTTTTATCATGGCACAAACACAGTAAATTTAAGAGAGTTCGTTCGAAATTGCACGAAAGTAAAAAAAACGAGTTTATGTTTACTTACCCTAAAATTGTGATAACTCCTTCCCGTGTTGCTTGTAACGGTTTCGATTTGTGTTTTTTATGGGAACACTTCGCAAGGACATTGGCCATTTTCGTCACAGACGCTCAAAAATACTAGGAATTTGTTGTTTTCCACCAACCGGGCTAGAACGAGAAGCCGCCCTATTGTTGAAATTGATTTTGAAAGTACGCGGTCAGGTTGTTTCAACACAACAAACAATTTTACCGTGAAGTCTTGAACACTTTTGAAGCCCTAAAATAATCAAAAGTCAAAGTCTTATGACCACGTTCTCAATAAATCTTTCTAAAACCGTTATGTTAGTAGAACGGTTTTCGTTTGCGTAAAAGGAGTTACAATACAGGGTGGCACATATGTATTGTCCCCCCCCCCTTCGGGCCTAAACCACTGGGCAGAAAATTTGAGCCCGCATTCGTAAGCTTACTAGGATATGAAATTCTTCAAAATAATTTTTTGCGAGCGCTTACGCCAATGACAATTTTTTTCTAAGAATTACCTTTGCGCATCTCTACTGCAGAAATCAAAGCCGATATGTTTTTTGTGTCAAACTCAACTTTTCTAATCGGAAAAACGATGGAGAACTCAATATGGGCATTAGATGCGAGAAATTACGTGCTGTTTGACCTCCACGTGTCAAATACTGGCCGAACTTTACCAATGCAAGAGATGGGATATTCGCAGAAGCATGTTTTCTCCTCCCACTCTTCTCATTTCAACGCATTGGAAACGGAGCCTTTTCGATTCCGAACGTTTAATCCGTTTAAAAAATTGACTAAATCGACTTCATTATCGTTTTCCCCATTAGGAAAGTTGATTTTGACAAAAAATATGTGGTTTGACTTATGCAAGAGATGCGCAAAGGTAATTTTCAGAAAAAAATTGTCGATGGCGCATGCGCTTGAAAAAAATGATTTTGAAAAGCTTTCGAATGCGGGGTCATACAAAATTTTCAGGCCAGTGGTTTCCGCCATAGAAGGGGGAGCAATACATATGTGCCATCCTGTACTTAATCAGGGAAAATAATTTATACAAATTACGGCATGTGTTTTGTCCAAAAGTAACACGTCCAAAACCTCTCCACTTCGTTCTTCAATCAAATCCAGGAAATTGTCACCAATGTCGAGCTTCATTTTGCCACGTTCGGAACATTGTTCATTTTCCTTCCACTTTTCAATATCCTTGATTATATCTTTTATCCGCGAACTGAGCACCGTTTGTGGAAAATATTTTACCGGCATGACCGGAGAGACTTGTCCGGTCATGGAACGTTTTGCAGGAATTGCAGCATCAGTGGACTTGGCTTTTCTTAAAAGGGAACCGGGAATCCGCTTATTGGCTGGCGAAAATTCAATAGTTTACATTGGCAGAACGGATTCCGGCGCATGTGCTCTAGACTCAGGGCTGGATCCAATTTGCCTGTCACTTTCAGGCATAATTTCGCAATTTCTAGTAACTTGAGGATATGGCAAGTGTATCTGCGCCATTCAAATTGCCCTGCCAATCGTAACTGGCACTGCTCGAATTTGCGTTCCACAAATTTTGCGAAAAAACGGAAGTAGTGCATGGAATATTAATATTGACATCTACTCTTGGTGACCATGAAGTAAATGGTGCTTGCAAGGCTTGAATTTCCCCAATTCCAAAATTTTCTTGAGTGTGTGGCGACACCGTTGACGGCGTTTCGGATTGAATTTCCCCAATTCCAAAATTTTCTTGAGTGTGTGGCGACTCCGTTGACGGCGTTTCGGACTGAAAATTATGTGAATTTTCAATTCGTGTTTCAAACCCAGCAAAATTTGAAAAATGGCCACTGGAATTTGAAGAAACACCACGTACAGGCGCAGGCGCAAAGACGGTACTGCCGTATGGAAATTCACTGGAAACAGTTATTGTTTTCAGTATGTGTTCCAAAATACGGTGCCATTGTCTGGAAAAGTCTGGGAGGGCATTGCGCCTGCGTCAACAGAATTCCAATCCATGTCATGATCGGATGGTGAAAATGAATTTAAAGAACCCGACGAGAATGGTGGTGAAAGTTTTAAATTTTCCAATCCGGAAAGAAGTGACGACCCGAATTGGTCGTTGCCTGAAAATATCCGAATAAATTCCAATATAAGTTAAAATAGTTTGAAAGAGTTAAATTAATTAAAGCACTACACTTTGTAATTCAAATTAAGCCAATTTATCTTTTGATTAACCAGTAAAACACAACCCTAAAACCCTAAAAACCCCTAAAATAACCCTAAAAATTTTAAACACAGCTGCGCTCTTTAATTCAAATTATAACTGACAAAACTAAAATTTAAGCAGCACAAACTGAAGGTCAATAAAATAAACCGTTTAAAACGGATGTAGAAAAGTTTCGTAAGCCCACTGGCCGGAAGGAAACATAATCATTAAGGTGGTGTAGAACTCACAAAAGTAGCATTTTGTAACTTTTGTTAAAAAGGGGAATCCAAGAATTTTAAACTGCGGTAATTCTAATGACCCTCATAAAAAAATGTGATAGCATTCAGCGGGATCGTGCGTCCGTTCTCACAGTCTTGATTTATTTGAGTAAGCAGTGCGCTTTTGGTTCATGGTTCGTGTTTGTAAAGGCGAGAAACGTATATACGGACAGTATGTTCGTATGAAGTATATTGCGCTATTTGACTATAAGAATTTTTAATTTTTTTATGTCTTGTTCCTTCTTTAAGTTAGACAAAATCGTTTAGCAAAATTTGAAAGAATCATTTCCTTGCTCTATGAGTACAGGGTGGCAGATATATGCTGACACCCCCTACAGCCTAAATGGCTGGTCGGAATATTTTGATTCGCTTGGCGTATTTTGAAAGAATCATTATTGTAGCTCTAGGAGTACAGGATGGCACAAATGTATTGACACTTCCTACAGCCTAAACGGATTTGAAATGGTCATGCGTTGGAAAGCTTACGTCAAAAGCAAGGTACGAAAAAATTCAAAACATTTTATTTAATCTGCATGCGCGAACCAAAATGTTTTATTTATAAATAAAAAGTTTTTTGTCTGGAAATTGGGCAAACATCGCCACATGTAATTTTTAATGACATTTGGTTTTCCTTGTTGACATTCCAATGGGGAAACTGATTCTGAATATTTCAGCTCATTTGACCCCTAAGAGTGAAGAAATATCCGCATTCTTACGGCGGAGAAACTGACCAAAGACATGAAAACCACATTACTCCTCCTGCTTTCTACACACCCGATTAAGAAGTCAGACGTTTCTTAACCTGTGGGGGTTCAAGGAGATCAACATATCTGCAATTACACAAGGGAATTTTATTCCCAAAAAAACGAACAAATACTAATAAAACTGGTGGTCAATTCTTTGGTATATATTGGACGGAATAAGGTTTTTCTTAAAAATTTCTGGTTAGCGCATGCGCGTTCAAACCAATATTTTGAATTTGTTTCAGATCTTAGTATCGACGTAAAATTTCAAACCTATGGTCCTTCAAAATCAAAATATTCTGGCCGGCCGTTAAGGCTGTAAAGGGGGTGTCTATATACATGTGACACCCTGTATATTATGTAAAAAGCTGTTAACAAAATAGATAATAAGCGTTTAAGCGATTCTATTTTCAATTATGCCAACTATTCCTACTTATATTAAATTTACTCTACGTTTAATATTGTGCTTTTGTAATTGCACAATACATGGATTACGTATATGAAATGTTTAATTTGACTATCACCACTAAACTATCAAATTCTTTCTTTGCAAGGATTCTCAAAAATGTGTTAAAATGCAATCAAACTTGCCAATGTACCCTATATCAACTGTTTGTAACTGTCGTTATTGAGTTCTTAAACTGAAACAGTAACTTGTGCATAGTTAATTACAAATAGAAATTCATTGAAGAATTTTAATGCTTATTTAGTTCAAAATAATGTGTGAAATAACTTACCAGGAGAAATAATGTTACCTTTTTACCGTGGTATAACGTTAGTAAACTGCCATTAACTAACAGGAGTAGAAATTAATTACATTACATACTAAATTTTAAATATTAGGTTTCAGGTTATTCTTTGGAGAAATAAAAATTTGAGACGTGAATTCCACAACAAATAAGTCTATATATGTGCGCACCTATCTATATGCACGTGGAAGAATAAAAGGAGAGGGAGAGGAGTTATTTTGTTTTCTTTATCACTTTTTGTGTGGCACAGAAAATGTTCTCATAGGAACCGAAGAGCCAAATCATTTCGGGTAGGCGAGCAATTTTTGTATGAGAAACGCATATTAGCGTTTGTTGTTGACTGTAGGGTGTCACTGCTGGATGAAACTTAAGGAACGGGTAAACAGGGCACTTAATACGGGCGCCATGCCGGAGTCACATGTTCATGACAGGTTTGATAAAAATAATATTCGAGAAATATTCGAATTTCTAATTCTGACAGATAGATAAATCTGAACCAATTTATGGGATATACTGAAACTCGGTCACATCGGTCACATCACCCACAAGGTCAGGTTACGTGCACAGGTCAAAGTTATTTGTGTTGATAAAAGTATGCAATCATGCGAAGCACAGACTATTGTATTCTGCATACTGGCACCAACCTCTTATTTTTGGTTGGGTCGGTCACATCGGTCACATCACCCACAAGGTCAGGTTAAGGACTCAGGTCAAAGTTACTCGTAGAAAAGTTGTGTGTCGTACAGATGTGATAAACTTTTGTATCGCTCATATTCATCTATGACCTCGTCACTGATGTGTAGCCGATGTGACTGGTTGTGACTAGTTGACTGTAGGGTGTCACTGCTGGATGAAACTTAAGGAACGGGTAAACAGGGCACTTAATACGGGCGCCATGCCGGAGTCACATGTTCATGACAGGTTTGATAAAAATAATATTCGATAGAAATATTCGAATTTCTAATTCTGACAGATAGATAAGTCTGAACCAATTTATGGGATATACTGAAACTCGGTCCCATCGGTCACATCACCCACACATTCAGTTTACGGGCATAGGTCAAAGTTACCCGTAGAAAAGTTGTGTGTGGTACAGATGTGATAAACTTTTGTATCGCTCATATTCATCTATGACCTTATCACTGATGCGTAGCCAATGTGACTGGTTGTGACTGGATTTTCATACGATAATACCCAGTCGCATCCGTCACAGGCCATGGGATGGTGCAGGTCAAAATGACCAACATAAAAGTTGTGGGCCGTAAGGAAGTGAACAACTTTATTAGCAGGATACATATAAACCTCCTTATTAACAGGATAAGTAAAAGTGAATAATTTTATCAAATAATTGTTCCATTAATAGGAGAAATGTTAATGCACAATACCCATTAAACACTTGTTTTTTCCTCTATATGTTTATTTTGTGGTAGGGACGATAGTCAGACTTTTACGGTATCTTATACTTGGTTCTAAATATGTTATACAGTGGGCGCCGGTTATAGTGAATCTCAAGGGGGATTAATTCTAATTTGGTAATAGCCAAAATTCACCATAAAAGTTGTCGAACAATAAATACCGCGGCAGGTAGCAGTGTGTTTGCGTCGTGACCGCGAAAGAACTCGTTGTGAAAAACTACCGCCACAGAAAAACATCGGGCTGTTTTTAAGACGTAAATAATTTAATGACGTTGTATCTTTTGACCCCTGGTGACCGGCCACAACCTGCAAGGGTGAAATGTAGTGAATAAAAGCTGTTTCACTCATCGTTGAAAAACTCTTTTGCAGTGAATGGTAATTGGTTACCTTTAAATCAAAACACCATACCACGAACTCTTGCGCTTTAATACGTGGTTTCTCGTGAAACCAAATCATAAATTCCGTCATCAGACCTTTTAAATTATAAAAGGTCGATAAGGGAGCCAGACAGCCTGTTCTCTCACAGTAGCATAAGCGTAAAATATGATACTAAACGGACTAGGTTTACTTAATATGTGACCCGCGATCGAAGAACGAACAGTTCGAGTCTTAAGTGGTTTTGGGATATTTGCAATTGGCAGGTGGAATTCTTTCGAAAACAATTGCTTTTAGTTTAGGCAAGATACTGGAATTCTCCCTACAACCGTTTCTCAAGAAGGTAAAATAAGAAAAAATGAAGGTAAATATGCTTCGTAGGAGAGCGAATGCGTGGCATGCAGTTTAAAGTTAAAATTTTGGCAATTGAGTTATCGAATTCTAAAAAAAACTAGTCGCTATAACGACCCTGGACCCTGTGATGATTGAAAGTGGTTCCTAATAACAGAAACTTCCGTTTAATGGAATTCTTTATAAGCGACCCAATGAACAGAAAAAGTCCCGTCTCTTTGGTTGAGACCATCGTAAATGGCACACAAGCACGCACCGAAACTTCATTGTAATAAAATTCATTATAACCGTGGTTCACTGTATCCTTTTTCATTTAGTTATCCCTCAGTCATTACTGCAAAGTGTCCATTCGATGTGGCAGGATATACAGAGATGCTCCACATTAATGCGGACGGACGGTAATACCGAACGGTAAGCAATACCTAAAAATAAATTCTAAGTTGATGTCCCCGAGAATTCAAATTATAGACCTACATTTAAAAGCCTGCTAACACAAACGTAGCAGGCATACAGCCGGATATTTAAATGACAACATCATAACATGCAGCCGGATAATGGGACACAGTACGCTTGTGTAGAATTTAAATGGCGAGGTGATGACAATTAAATGGATCAAAGTAGAGGGTATGTTCGTGTGTTTTCATAGTTTCTAACCCACGAAATCCCATTAGCATTAGCCACTGAAAATATTGGCATAATTAGACAGTAAATTTGCCTAAGCTGCTTCAGGACATAAAAATAGCTATTTTATATACTGCTTATTATCTACACTTACCAATAGAATACATGGCTAAATATATCGTATTTACCTCACATTTCATTTCACAAAGTATTGCATTATTGGAGCTTATTACTGGTACAAAAAAACGGTTTCTTCTTCCGAAAATTGTTTCCTGAAAATACCGGTAACAATGGTAGTACTACAACACGCAGACTAGCCCTAATAATCGTACCAGTAGTCGTAGGCTTGCCCCATCGCGATGATGAACTGAGCCCGGGCTGGTCATATTTCCGGGTAACGGTATTCAAAATTTGTGGAACAATGATAAACCTGGCCAGTTATTTTTCCGGTTCATGGTATTTGAAGTTTGAAGCTATGATAATCCAAACCCGGCATAACTCCGCTAGATGGTATGTAAAAATTTTGGAACGGATGATAAGCGTTTTTTATAATTTCGGTTACCCGGGCTGTTCATAATTCCAGTTTAAGGTATCCGAGATCTGAGAGCGATGATATTCCCGATCCGGGCTTTCATAATTCCGGTTTGAGGAGGTGAGCAAACCTAGACAAGGCACGCTTCCTTCATTCTTTAGTTCAGAATTGTCAAAGTACAAACTTCCCATAAGCTTTGCTTAGGGTTCAAAGTACAATTTCACTTTTGATACAGTAGGAGTTGACCTAGGTCAACCAAATTCAATAGTGAACCGATTCAGACCTTCCAGATCTCATACAATCAAACTGTTTGAAAATTGGTTCAGTGGTTCCTGAGATCCATGGGTCTACAGACGACAGACAGACACCAGACGACAGACCGGACACGTACATT